>PVJH01016472.1:0-50471 GCA_004026705.1 Nesogale talazaci
CAAAATCAAGCAGCTGCAAGAAGACTTGGCAAAGAGAAGAAAGGAGTTGACCATCAATCCACTGTGGACCGGGCTCAATGGACTATTGCATTACCTCTTGCCACTTTTGGGCCCCTTCGCTAGTTTACTGTTTTGCTTTCATATTTCAACAAACTCATGGCATTTATTAAGTAACAGATTGAGACCATTCAAGCAAGGCCCCTTCAAATTCATTATCATCGCTTGGAGTTGAGCAATCTTGAACAGAGTGGCACACACAACTATGGTGTGATAAGACCCTCTGCCTCCGTGAGCTGAACTTGACAGTCAATGACGGATAAGATCAGGAGCACTCTTTACCAACCTAAGACAGGCCATGGTCACATTAGAAGGCCATTGACTGATGACGGGTAAGGACTGAGTGTGTGTACTGGCAACCTAAGACAGGCGGAGTTCCAGGGAGGGTATTATTTGAAAAAATAAAAACGGGGGACCTGTCCGGAGCCATCCAGCCCGGACATGCTTGACCTTGCTACAGGCACTGGTCTGAACTCTGTTACTGTTTGTTGCCTGAGTAGTAGTCTGTTATCTTTCAACTGTTACTGTAAACTGTAAACAGTAACTGTAAACTGTTAACTGTAACTGTAAACAGCCCCTTTTGCGCATCTTATTTGGCACTCATCTAGGATTGACCCCCTGTTGACTTTACCTCATTAGCATAAGCTGTGACCTTTACTCCTGACCATTGGCTATATATACCCTGAGTTTTGCCCCAATAAACGAGACTTGATCAGAATCCTGTCTTGTCTCCATTTCTCGCATCTCCTGTCCCCCCAATTCCCGCTCCTCCTTCCAGGATTTGCGAATTACAGACCGCAGGCTGGGACACGTGGCGCCCAATGTGGGGCCTGGATACACAGGACGCAGTGAGGAAAAGTGCTAGAGGAAGCTAGCTAGCAACTTTGGAAATTGATAACAGAGACACTGCGGGAGCCTGCTGCAGTTCTGGCTTTAAGGTAAGTGGGTAGAGCACTCAATAATGGGGCAGGAATCAAGTTCATAAGAGGAAAATGTGGTACCGGAATTAAGTTTAAATGAGGAATATATGGTACAGTTAACTGAAGTTTTAAAGACGCGAGGAGTAGAGATTAAGAATGTTTCTGGGGGTACCTGTAGTGGGGTACTCTTCATAGTGTACTCTTCACTTACTTCGCTTCACTTCACTTTTATCCATATATTATTATTTCTTTACTAATCCTGATTTACTCATGTTCATGCTATGGCATCAAAAAATGGAAATACTCTTGCGGTGTCTATATATTTTAACTTATGTAGCAACAAAAAAGATATCTACTAGACTAAGTTAAGTTAAGTAAGAGTAAGTAAGTAAGTTAAGTTAAGTACTCTTCAATGGTTCTCTTCATAGCACCATTCTATTCTGAATGAGGCTCTCCCTTGTGACCACTCAGTATATAATCATTTATAGAACTCAGTCATTATATAGCATACACTAAATTATTTCTAAAAAATTCCTTCCAATACATAACACACTAGTTGGTCAATTACAAATTATTATTTATTAGAACACAGACACTAGATATAGTTGATATACATAATTTCTCTACCTCATAAGTTTTTGATCTAAGCTACCACTATTATTTTCATTTATATATAAGAGTACAAAATTCACTCATATACATACAAAAATAATTCATTAAGCCATTCAATCATGCAACAAATATGTAGGAACATATTTGTAAAGTTGGAATATATATAATAATTATGTGGTAAACAAGAAAAAATGCATAGTGATTTTTAATAGTTAGTACGCAGTTAAAAGGTCCTGGCTGTATTGTTATTATTATTTCAATAGTGATCATTTCTTTGCCACAAAGTAGTTATTGCTAGTTTCAGTTTCTCATTTGTTTAGAATTTCTGTGAATATCAGTCTCTTGTTTACTTAATAAGTTCTTTAGATAGGGTTCCAAATAAAAATAATGGCTATTTCATCTTTTCTTAACCTAGTTTGCTGACCTGTTTCTTATTTATTTTCATCCAGTAGCTCCAGAGTAATTTTTGTCCATATATTATTATTTCTTTACTAATCCTGATTTACTCATGTTCATGCTGTGGCATCAAAAAATGGAAATACTCTTGTGGTGTCTATATATTTTAACTTATGTAGCAACAAAAAAGATATCTACTAGACAAAGTTAACCAGGTTTATTTATATAGCACATATAGGCAGTGCATTTCAAAGCTCTTGACCATCTGGAGATTAACATATGGTATGCATAATAATTAGGGACATTCATATAATTCATAAATGTGCTTTGAGACAGATTCTAGCCTATTTCCTTGTGATCACATTTTACTGATAGGAAATCAAGATATTTAATATGGCCATTCTTTTTCTAAATCAACAATTTATTTCTAGCAAATATTTCATATATAAATCTATTACATTATAGCATTCACTTGCATGTTTACCTCTCAAAATATTTGTTTCATTGCACTATTTCCCTGCTTTCTATTCCTAACTGTACTCTCTAAGAAGGCTATGGTAGTCATTTTTTTGACATTACTTGCAACTTTCCAGAATATTAGATAAATCTAATGATACATGTACAGTAAATTGAAAAATTACTTATACAGCAAGAAAAGTACTTTTGGGAAATAGGAGGAAACATTTTAAAATATTAAGATGAAATTACTTGTTAGAAATTAATAGTACTTTCATAGATAATGTATCATATACCATTTATTTAATATATTTTAATGTATAATGCATTAACTCTCAACCCCCTTCCCCAATAGCCATCCATTAAATTAAATAAGCCAACTCACACAGTATGGAGAAATATTTTATTATTTATTGATTTTATTGTTTCCACTCTCTACGTTTTTCATTCTGTTGATGAACTTTGTGCATAAATTTGCCTATAGTTTTTTTATTTAAAAATTGTATTAATATATTTTATAGCTCATGATCTGTTTCTATTTTTCTAGAATAATTTTTTCAACTTCTTGAACATATGCAGACCTTTCTTTTTCTTTTCCCTTTGAGTTCATGTGGTCTATGTCTCACTCCCTCAAGTTCAAAGTCAAGTTCTCAAAATCAAATGAGTCAATCAGTCAATTTATATTTATAGCAGTCCTATGTAAGAGTTTCTAAGCTGCAAATCTTAACAGGCAATGATAGTCACATCAGTATCCCATAGAGAAACTTTGAGATACTAACATTGAAGTTAGAAGTTCATGGGTTAGCTACCAAGCCACCAGGGCTTCTACCTAAATTCTCGAGAGAGAAGGAAAATCACTATCATCAGCATTAGCTATTCAAAGGGGATGCCTCTGAGACAAACCCCAGATCTGTTGCTATACTCTAACCTTCTTAGCACAGTTAAGTCTCTCCCTACTCCTTGGCGTTTCAGTTACAAGGCACCTTCCCTGTTCAGGCAATGCTACAAAAATCTTGTTGTTGCTGTTGGGTGTTGTCAGGTACCATTGAGGCAGTTCAGACTCACAGTGAATCTACGTACAATAGAACAAATACCATCTTGTCTTTTGCCACGCTCACACTTGTTCTTATGTTGGAACGCATTAGTGCAGACTATATCCTACACACACACACACACACACACACACACACACCTGAAGTTAACCTCCTGTTGCAAAGTGCTCAGCTTCACTTGCTCGATGGGTCAAGTAGTCCCCTATTCTGTCCCTTATTCAGAATATGCTACCTCTTATTCCGAAACTGCTGTCTTTTACTCAGAATCTGCTTCTCTGGTGACACTCAAGTAGTCTCAATTTTTGATCCTTGTATCTTGATGTTCAAAGACAAAGTTCTTTTGTTGGCTCCTCTCTCTCCATAATAGTGCAATGACCTTATTCTTGTTTCTAGGAAGATTAACAAAACCTAGCAGAATGGCAAAAGTGACCAATTTTCCTGTAAGATTTTCACATATGGACAATCACAATTTACCCTTTTAACATATTTCATCTTATTAGTATATCCCTCAACCTCCACTACCAGACCAATTAGGAAAAGACTCTTTTGGAGAGAGTTAAGATACTAAGGCTTGAAGGGTTTACATTAAAACATTTACTGAAGTAGAGAAACTATATCCTTTATAATTATGTATCTTTGCTCCCAATTACCTATTTCTAGTTCTTTGCACCACATCTCTTTATCATCATGTTCTTTGCTTCTATTTTAATAAACTAATTTTCCACAAACAGAAAAGTGCTTTGTTCTCCTTTTTTAATGTGATTTTCATTTGTAATAGCTATGAAAGTTGTATGAGGTCTAGGATTTGTTTGCTTTACTCATCCTTGTATTCATTAGCTGAAAAACAAAGGAAATGTCCAGTAAATATTTGTTCAAACAGTAAATATTTATTAACAACATTTCATCCATGCAATTTCTGAGAAGCAAGTTTTACTGCTGAAAAAGAAGATGCTCTTCAATATTGCACACTTCTTAAAATGAAGAGAAAACCAGTAGAGCAGTTTGCATTGGTTCTCTCGCTAGCAATATGTCTAGAAGTATTTCCTAATCTACTGCTGAAATTAGCTTTGATATAAAATATATTAGAACATCAGACAGCCTGGAACTAATGGGAAAGGTCCATGAAATGCTAGCTATCTGCCTACATCTGGCTGGAAAGCAGAAGGTAGCACAAGAATCAAATAACTTTTTAAGAACTCTTCAGCTAGCCTGCTTCTATTCAAATTATACGTGCTTTTGAATTAAAACTAAAAATCAGAAGTCTTAAATTATTTTATTGACAATTATTAATATGCTCTATGTAGAATTTGTCATGCATCCTTTGCATATGTTGCCAAGAGCCTTCAGTCTCAGGAGAAGGATGACATTCTTGATAAATAGAGAGGCAGGAACAAGAGGCAGGCACTAAGGAGACATGTTTACTTGTGGCTGAAGCAATGGGCTCAAGAAGAGGGTCAATTGTGAAGATGGCACAAGGCAGGACAGTGTTTCCTTCTGTTGGTCAGACTGCTACAATGTGTCAGGACCAAGTCAGTGAAACCTAACAGACCAACTAAGTGTTGGTAGTACAGAAGATTTAGATCACCCAAATGCAGTTTCTTAACTGAATATGCATAACTATTTACTTTAATTGTAAATTGTGAAGTGATTTCCTATATATAATCTGTAAAAATTTTAGGAATGCATACCTACTAAAATTTTTAGAGACTTGGTCCTTCATGGATATGCAAATCTACATATAATAAACATTCTAGAAGCTAAAACTAAACATTCACTATATATGCCTCATATCTTAATAGTTTAACAATTGAAATTCAATGAATGGCTTCAAGTTAAAATGAACTTCATGAGATATAGCTTTTGAATTATATTACTCTCATTTAATAAGGTAAACATTTTCAAAGGCAGGAGGAATATAATTTTGCCATTTAGAGGAATCTAATTCAGTTGTGCAGAAAATATATCTCATTCTTATCTGCTTTAACTCCACTGCATGCATTAGCAAGAATTCTATTTGTTGATTGGAAATTTGTCTAATTTAAGAGTGAGGCTAAAGCCTCGAAGCCCTAATAAGCATAATATCATACTCTTGTATACCCTAAAATAATGTCAATGTTTAAAACATTGATCAATTCCAGGCCTATAACCTCTGTAACAGCTCTTTTGTATCTTAACCTAACATGGCAGTTTTTTCTCCAAATTTAATTTAAAATGAGATTTTTTTTCCTACAACAAAATAGTCATAGTATATTAGGTGGCTAAGAGATTATAGTTAGAGAAGATATAAAAAATGACACAATTAATAAGCAGGCACCAGACAATATGTTTACAGAGGGAAGAGATATCAGAAGGCGAGCTTCAGCAGTACTTCTTCCCCATGGCTAGTGGTCATTATAGCCACCTTTGCACACCGAGTAGCTGCTGGTGAAAGATTTTGTTTCTTCTCCAGTAGGAACTGATATAGAAGTCAGGTTGGCTAAGTTCCATGTGACACAAAAGTAGAATAAAGAAGCATATCATCAGTTTTGTAAGGGTTATAAAACACAATAGACAGTCCAGTAAATATGTCTCTCCCAGAAAAATGAGACATGCAGCCTAGAGTGCAGTCCAGAGGAGGAGCAGAGAAGGTCCAAAAGGCTGCTTGCCCAACAATTTGTGAGATCATGAAATAAAATTTCTCTTAATCCTCCTGGTTACTAATCATTATAAAATTCTCTAATATTAATTTGATATTCTCATCAGTTCAATATGGTTAAATGTATAAAATTAATTTAAGAAGACAAGCAGCATGCTTTCAGTTTGAAATCACTTTATGTTGTGTGTGGCTATTTGCTTTATTACTGATATGTCATTTGTTTAGTTTGATTTTTGTTATTAACTAATGCCCATTCAAAATAATATTTCCATGAATTTTTCCCAATACTTTGATATACTTTTAGGTCTTTTAGAAATGGAGCAATTCTCTTTATATTCATTATTGCTACTTTTAGAGTAAATTATTAATATAGTACTTAAGCTTCTGAGATGTGGAGAGCCGGATTCAAAGGCCATTGTTTGCTCTGCAAACAATTCCTTCCGTCCCAGGGTTTTTAGCATCATGCTCTGGCGAAAGCCAGCTTCCGGATGCTGACGCTGTCACTGACCTCTATCATCATTGGTTAATATGGACTTTGTTTTCTACCCTTCTTCTGTTCTCTCATTAGCATACCGGCCCAAGTTGAGGACTGCAGCCCCTTTGACGCGCCTTTATTACCTTTTTTGGAACTTCCCCCCTAATTGGTTACATTCAACTAGTTTGCTCATTCACTGTGTTTGCATATTATCAGCTCACATGTGTTGTAATACTAATGGCAGTTCCCCCCATTCGCTGTATTTGCATATTATCAGGTCGTATGTGTTGTAATACTGTTGGTTGTTTCCCTTATATGCTGTATTTGCATAAGTACCTCCCTCTTCCAGCTTATGCGGCTATATCTACCCTGAGTTTCTCCCCAATAAACGAGGCTTGATCAGAATCCTGTCTTGCCTCCATTCTTTGCACCCCCTGCCCATCTTCGTCTTCCAGGCTCCGGACCCAGAGATCCACGTTTGAATGTCCCGCGGGCCGGGACACTGAGAGTGGCTTGAGTCAATTCTCCCATTATAACGCTTAAGCTATCAACAAATAATGACTAAGGAATGGTAAACTTTACAAATATAATCTTTTATAAATCATTTTTGCTTCCTATTTTTGATACCAATAAGGCCTTTTATGCTGGAAATTATACAATTTTTCATAGTGTTTATATAAGGCTATGACTAGTAAAACATCTTATATTACACAGACAAAAGTATGTATGCTAAAAACTAATTGATTCACTTGTAATCACTAATATTTGGTTTAGAAATTTAAATGCTAGTTTTTTGGGTTTTTTAAAATTTTTTAATCATTTTTTGGGCGCTCGTACATCCCTTTTTATCATACATAGTTCAATACATAGTTACATATACTGTGTCAAGCAACACACTTGCCTGTCCTTGTCAACATTCTCCCAGCATCTGCCTTTCCCCTTGGACCCCTGATATGAGCTCTTACTTCTCCCTTCAACCTCCTCCCCACCCCCCTTCCTCATTACTCTGCAGTCATTATTGTTTTGTCATATCTTACACTGCCCAATATCTCCCACTGCCAACTCCTCCCTACGTCCGTCCTCCAGATAGCAGACAGTCGGCAGATCCCCATAATTGGCTTCCTCTCTCCACCCACCCTCCCTTCACCCATCCAGCAACTCCACTCCCATCACTGACCGCAAGGGGTTCATCCACCCTGAGTTCCCTCTGTTTCCAGCTCCCATCCCTGCCAGTGCACCTCCTCCTAAATGTTAGCTTTTTATCCTAAATTTTTCTATAAAACTTGCTTTTAAAGAGTTATTGTGACATGTACTTTAAAAAATGTAAATTTATCATCTCTGGCTTTGGAAAGTCAGAGGCATATTAAGAAAAAGGAGATTATTAATCTTAATATGGCTATTACAGAATAGAAGCAGAAACTTTAAAAAAATGCTCTTATCCTATAAAATTATTTTCATTTGTACATACATTGAGGATAGCCTTTTACTTTTTCTTCAACAGAATAAAAGTTTTGTTTGTTTATTTTCTCTATCTCTTCATAATAAAACAACATTTTCACCAGAGAAAGAATAGCAGCAATTAACTGAAGAATAAAAAGGAAATATTTGACAGCAACACCTAGTTGTCTATTTTGTAGCTCAAAGCAATAACAAAATGTGATATTTCTTTATTTGGAAAGTTTTTTTTCCAATAAAAAATATAACTTTAAATGTCTCTAATAATTCAGAAGTTTTAGTTAATTGTCAATTTTGTGTATGGGGCCATTACTGGTTTTTATATAAAAATAGATTATAAACCAAAAAATTTAAACTCACTGTCATCAAGTCTATGCTAACTGACACTGGTCCTAAAGAACAGGGTAGAACTTCCTATGTGACTTTGCAAGACTTATTATGCTTAGAGAAAGCACAGTTTTTCTCTGGAGAAGCAGCTAATAACCTTGGCACCCCATCGGACTCAACCAGGGGAAAATCCTGGAGATCAATGAACAGTCCTTGAACTAATCAAATGTTTTTATTTTGTTATTATTTTTTATTTTTACTTATTTATTTATATATAAATATTTATTTATAATATATACACATACACATATATGACATTGATTTTCTTATTGCTGTTGTTATCATTGTTTTATTTTCTTTGGTTGCTTCATGTTAGGATGCTTGTCTTTTTCTATTACATATTGTTATCTCTGCAGGTCTATCTAGATAAGATAGGCTGGATGAACAGTCTGGAGGAGAAAATAATAGGCATAATGGTTCCAGAAGAGACATGGGAGATGGGGAGTAGGGGAAAAGGAGGTGATGTTGACCAGCCCTGGGATGAGGGAATAACAAGTGAAACAAATTCAGTGACAAGGTGGGTGTGAGAGCCCTGAAAGTGATTCATCAAGAGTAATGTAACAGAGAGGAATACTGACATCCAAATGGAGGCTGAGCATGATAGTGGAACAGGAGGAACGTCAAAGGAAAAAGATGAAAGAACTTGATGGGGGTGGGGGTGATAAAAGGCATTTATGGAGGTCTAAATGCAGGAATGTACATAGGAGAATATAGTTATATAATGATGATGGAGAAATAGATCTAAGTGCATATACTTATAGGGTTAGTATTAAGTCAGCAAATGGGCACAGGATCTCCACTCAAATACTTCCTGAATGTAATTTTACTTTGTTCTATTAGTTTGACATTCCATGATACTCACCCTCCTGTCATGATCACTGAAGGTTAATATGTGTATAAGAAAAAGTGATGAAAAAAACTGATGGTGCCCAGCTTTCAAATGATATAGTGTCTGGGGTCTTAAAGGCTTGAAAGTAAACAAGCAGCCATATAGCACAGAAGCAACAAAACCCACATGGAAGAAGCACACCTACTTGTTTGACCATGAGATATTAAAGGGATCAGTAATCAGGCTTCAAGAATTAAAAATCATATCATTGTGTACCCACATTCCTGATATGATCACCGACAGCAAATGTATGCATTAGGCAATGTGGTGAATAAAGCTGATGGTGCCCAGCTATCAAAAGATATAGCGTCTGCGGTCTTAAAGGTTTTAAAGTAAAAAAGTGGCCAACTTGCTCAGAAGCAACAAAGTCCACATGGGAGAAGCACACCAGCCTGTGCAATGATGAGATGTTGAAGGGATTGGGTATCAGTCATCAAATAATTAAAAATTATCATTATAAATGAGAGGGAGTACAGACTGGGAACCCAAAGTTTGTCAATAGATAAAGCAACAGCCACTTACAGAGGGATTGTAGGGAGGAGATGAGTCAGTCAAAATTCAGTGTAGCAACAATGAAATCTGCCACTTTTCTCTAGTTCTTGAATGCTTCCTCCCACCCACTATCTTGATCCCAATCCTATTTTGCAAATCCATCTAGAACAAGGAATGTACACTGGAGTTGGTAATGGGTAATTCAGGATAGATGATATCTTCAGAACCAGGGTGGAGAATGACCATGTCAGGAGGGTTGAGGGAAGGTATAATAGAAAGGTGAAACCCATGGCAGGAATCTACATATGAACTCTTCTCTGGAATAAGTACATGGGGGAAGTAGGTGAAGGGACACAACAGACAGTGGATGATGACAAAATAATGACAGTTTGTAAATTGTTAAGGGTTCATAGGGAGGGAGAGTACAGAGGGAGGAGAAATATGGGAGCTGGTACCAGAGGCCTATGTAGAAGCAGGATGTTTTGAGAATGATGATGGCAAAAAAATGTGCAAATGTGGTCTGCATACAATTGACGTATGCATTGATCATGATAGGAGTTGTATGAGCCCCCAATAAAATAATTTATAAAAAAATCTATATAATCAGAGAGCAAGTAGAAGAATATATGCATGTGTGTATATATATACATATGTGTGTATGTGTGTGTATATATATTATATATTATATATATAACAGGTAGGTAGTGTATGTAGTGTTAGGTAGTGTTATTGGTTTGTGAGAAGTTGCAAATAGAGATAGTGGTTCTCTAATGCATACAAAATTTGGGTTTGGTTAAACACTGATTGCTATGAGGTGAGGAATTCATGCTTTGTTTTGTTTTTTCATTTTTTTCATATGAAAAGACATCTATTGGTTTTTATGTATGAAAACACATAAGATTCTTATCAACAAGATTTAAAGCATGTTTGATACAGCAGAAAGAAAATAGAAAATGGAAAAAAATCACTTAATGATATGAATAAATATGTCCAACTAGAATTCCTCATAAACTGAACTATAAGCATTGACAAGGAAATAATTCCTTATCTAATTGTGAAAACTTTTGTCATTTCTTCAGCCAAAGGTATTTTTATTATTTCCTTCTGATAACTTATGAGTAACTATCTTGAAGGAAATTATTTCACTTATTGATAACCATAATTCTCTCAATTTTTTATTTAAATAAAGAAGTGATTATCTTTATTTCACATGTTTGTTTTTTTGTAGGCATCACTGCCCCCTGGTGGGAGTAGGAGGCCCAGTCTTGCTTCTGGAGAGCTGCTGCTGGATATGAACCGTCAACCCTGTGGACCACAGTCCTGCACTCAACCACTATGCCACCGGAGTCCAGCCCTTAAATAAAGAAGTACATTGCTACTAGGAAAATGCAAATCTAATAATTTCTTAACTATCATTTAGCATTTTAGAGCCATCTGCATTTTAACATAAACATATAAGATGATTTTGGTCAGTGCAAGACATGAAAAAATCTGTAAATTATCAAGTGTTCATGAGAGAGGGAGGGTGGGGAAGGAAGGGGGAAATGAGGAGTTGATACCAAGGGCTTAAGTAGAAAGCAAATGTTTTGAGAATGATGATGGCAACAAATGTACAAATGAGCCTGACACAATAAATGTATGTATAGATTGTGATAAGAGTTGCATGAGTCCCCAATAAAATGATTAATTAATTAATAAATAAATAAAACCCACTGCCATGGGGATGGGAGTGAGAAAGAAAGGTAGACATTTATATTTTTTATATTCATTATAATTTTAATGTACTGAAATCATTTTATTGAGGGCTCATACATCACTTTTCACAACACATAAATACAATATACTGTGCCAAGCACATTCATATGCCTGCTACCATTATCATTCTCTAAATATCTGCTTTTCCACTTGAGCTCTTAATATCTGCTTCCCATCCTTTCCCCTCCGTCCCTGCTCACACCTCCCACACAAATCCTCAATACTTAGTAAGTTATTACTGTTCTGTCATATCTTATACTGCCCAACCTCCCCCCCCCCAATTTCCCTGATGTCTGTCCTCCAGATAGGAGGTTATATGTAGATCCTTGTAGCTGGTTCTATCTCTTTACTCCCCCTTCTCTCCACCCATCTGGTAGGTAACTTCAATCTCACCACTGGTCTGGAGGGGCTCATCAGTCCTGAGTTACCCACATCCCCAGCTGCTATCTCTACCAGAGTACCTTCCCCAGTCCAGCTGGATTTGTAAAGTAGAGTTAGGACTATGATAATTCGGGGAAGAAAGCCTTCAGGAACTAAAGGAAAGTTGAATGCTTCATCGCTGCCTCACTGCACTTTGACTGGCCTGTCGCCTCCCCGCAACCATTTTAATGCTGTATGGATTCCATAGTAGAAAACTTGTAGAATAAAATGAGTGCCTCAATTAGTCTGTAGCTAATATTTTAGCTAATCTAATGTATGCAAAGGCGTCCTACGGGTAAATCATAAGAAAATGGATAATCATGGGAAGAATGGAAATTTCAGAACACTTCATTGTGTTCACTTGGAGCTTGTATATGGATCAATAAGCAGTTGTGAGAACAGACCACAGGAGTACAGGATGGTTTAAAAACCAAGAAATGAAGTCATGCCTCTGTGCTGTATCCTTTCTCCACATTTCACAATCTATATTCTCAGAAAATCATCAGAGGATTTGGATTATGTGAAGAATATATATATGGATTATATTGCATCGGGATGGGAGAAAGGCTTATTAACATCATGCAGTATGCATAAGCACTTTTTTATGAAGACCAAAAGTTGTAGTATTTAGTATGGATTAAAATTCAAGGTAAAAATGACCAAAATCCTCCAAATTGGACTAATAGGTAGCATCATGACAAATGGAGAAAAGATCGAAATTGTCAAGAATTTTGTGTTGCAGCTGCAATCAATGCTCATGGCAGTAGTCAAAATATGTATTAAACTGTGTAAATCTTCCTCATAAGACACTTTTAGAGTATGGAAGAACAAGGGTGTTACTTTGAGGACTGACGTACACCTAAACCAAGCCATGGTATTCTCCATTGCATCATCTGAATGTGAAGGCTGGACCCTGAATAAGGAAAATATTAGAAGAATAGATGTATTTGAATTGTGACCTCTGAAAGATGGATTGGTGTGCTTCTTCTATGTGGATTTATTTTACACCTAACTTACATGGCTGTTTGTTTAAATAAAGCCTTTAAACCCTAGACACTATTCCAATCTATAGCAGGGCACCATATACTTTCTTCACCACACTTTGCTGTGGCATCCTCATCTTCAGTGATCTCTTCATGAAGGTGAGTATCCAGAACTATCTTACAAGAAATATCTGTCTTTTGATTGGAGCTAGAATTAAGTGGAAGCCCAAAAACATTTTGCTTCTTCACAGATTATAAATGACTCTGGTTTACTTTGGCAGTCAAAAAGGAAAAAGACTTATAACTGCAGAAACTCATAGGATTGATGTGTTGAAACTGACTCCATCACAGTGGGTTTATTTTTCTTTTTTTTGTTTTTCTTTTTATTTCCCTTTCTTAAAAATCATTTTATTGGGGACTCATACAGCTCTAATCATTATGTATACATACATACATACGTACATATATTGTTAGTAGTTACAGATGGTAACCAAATCCAAATAAGATGAGAGGAAAAGTATCAGAGCTTAAATTGTGAACACCCAATTGATAGAGAGCTATGGAGGGTAGTGGGAGCCCAAAATCTATCTGCAGAGTATCTGGTTAGATTAAGCCTCTGGAGCATACATTTTAGCCACAGGTGAGGGACTCAAATTAGTTTTACTATTAGATAGAGATTATTGTAAACTTGATTATGATAAATTGAACTAAGGTACACTATGATACCTCATCAGTTTCCCTACCTCTTGTCCTAACCCGAATTTGTTCTAGGCTGAAATATTCCTTGCTTATTCCATGACAGAAATAAATCTTTTTCTCTGGATTTAAAAAAAGGGGGAGGGATACTCTAGGGTAGATGTGGTGATTGTACAATTCTCCTTGATATGCTTGAACTACTCAATTGTATGATATGTGAACTATGTGCCAATAAAACTGTTGAAAAATTAAAAAAAAAAGATGGTTTGGCACAGTGACTGCATCAATGGGCTTGGTCATCAGAACAGTTCTGAGAATGAAGCAGGACAGGTTTCTATTGTGGTGCTTAAGGTCGCCGTGAGTTGGAACTGATACGATGGTTTGAAACAATAATGACAACAATAGATCTTCAAGAGATCAAATCTATTTCAATTGCCAACTAATGTCATACTTATGTCATACTAATGTCAAAGGTCAACATTAAGTTCGCAGGACTTGAGCAGAAACACTGAAAGAGTATTGGACTTTTTTTCAGCATTTTAAAATCCTGAATTGAAAAAGTAAGTTCAAACATATCTAGACAGAGGGAACTTAAATGTGTCTAGCAAATTAGCAGAAGAATACTCAGACTTTAAAGATATGTTGGAATAAAATTAGCATTACTGTGGAAAGATAATAATTTCCTCAAATTATATATATTACCCACATTTCATTTTTTAAGTAATGATAATCCTTACATGAGATATTCCTATACTGTAAGAATTGGAGGAAAAGAACAGGTTATAGAAATGTCACTACTTTCAGACCAAAGCTAAATTTAAGCCTATGTTATATAAAGGCTTTTAGAAACAGCATGCATTTCTTATGATGCAAAATCATCTTTCTAAAGCTAGTATTCTTGCTAGATTACAATTGGTGTGGAACATAGTTTTGAAATAATGTTTGATGCTAGTATTCTATATTAAAGAAAAGTTTTGATGGATTTTTTACTGAGTCAGATAATGTTAAATCTGGGGATATTCTCGAGGTTATATAAATTTTTTAAATGGAAAATCTTAATGTGATGGAAAAGTGTAAAAGTAAATATATATTTACATATTAAAACACATATACTTACTTTTTAATATATAGCATATAAGAAGATATGCACATTTACTTTATACACACACACACATACACTTTTCTGGCAGTCCCTGGTATATTCCAGATTCTTCATCAACACTGTAATTCAACACTGTAATTCAAAATCATTTTTGTTAATTTACCTTAGGTCTTTACAATTCATTATCCAGACTTTGCAAACATATGACACAGATGAAAATATTCTGATTTTGATCTGCTGCAGCTCCGTCTTCAAAGTGCTAACTCTGTTGTCATTTTAAGAATATCATTGCAGGAAAAAAAAAGAATATCATTGCAGGATTGCTATACACAATATCCTTTGTTCTCAAATGCTTCCATGTGCATTGGTTTTGCATGTAAGTAAACAAAGGCCATATTTTCTCATGACATTTGTATTGGTCCAATGCTCAGGATTTGGGGTTTATGTTCACAGATACTGTCTTTACTCTTCATCAGTAAATACTTTAAATAATTTTATTTCTTTCAGGAAGGAAAGCTGTGTTATCAGTATTTCTTTGTGTAGACTAGTTTCTCTAATTGTTTAGTCAGCACACAGCGTAAGTATTGTGAAAGAGTAAAACACTGACATACAGTTTTTTTCCTCAGTTGAAAGCACACAGTAGCCCTTTTCTGTATGAAACAGTGTCTCATGGTGTATATATATATATATATATATATATATATATATATATATGCTTTCAGCTAAAGCAACTTCTATAATTCCCATTCCTCATTCAAATTTTGCTATAATTCACATAGTCAAATGCCATTGCATAAGTAATCACAAGCAGTCATCTTCCTGGTATTCTCTAATTTACCCAACATCCAACTGCATCTGCAATGACACCCTCTGTTCCAAACCTTCTGCCATCAGATAGTATTTCTGACACTCTTTTGCAAAGTTTCCCTGCAGTCATGTTTAGAAATTTTTATCTTCATCAGAAATGTACATGCATGCAATGTTTTAATATAAAAAAATTCCTCTTGCTCTTGGATCACTTTTCTTTTACATGGATCCAAATATGAAACTCTTTCAGTCCACTGACCATGTAATCAACTTCCAAATTTATTAGCATGGTGATGGCTTCCAATATTGCATCCATTTGAGGGAACACTCAAATTAGCATTCTGTTCATTCTCAAATCCTTCCTTTACTCATAGCTTCAATACAGATTGTACTCCCTTTAATATCACTTTTTTTTAATCCTTTCTCCTAAAGTCGTTGCACAGTTACCAGTACATTTTGGATAATGACTCTACCAAAAAGAGTTTCCCCATCCAAAAGAAGACTTTTCTCTTCTTTGAAGCCTGAATGGATCATTCAATAATTTTTCCCATAGAATTCTCAATTACTGCAGTCAAAGCATCACTTTTCTTTACTCTATATCTTTAGAAATTCACATATTATCTTTAGAAATTAAAATTATTTTCCCCTGATATTCTAATTCATTATACATTTTTTTTTCTCTTCTGAAGCTCCCCATTGAAATCTTTTCTTAGGCCATTTTACTTCATTACTCACTTTAGTTATATCATGTTCAAAAGCAAATATCAGGGTCTCTTCTAACCAGAATTTGGAGATTGTCTTTCTTTCCTGTGTCTTTATTTTTGAGTTTTGTTTTCTTCATGTATGAGGTCTCTGATATATACCACATTTAGCCTGGACTTTGACCTCTAGTGTTCAATGCAAACAAAAGCTATCCTTGATATGCTTCTACATTCAGTTGGAATAGATTCAAAATCACATTTTGAATCTTTGTGGCTTGTTCTCATTTGTCAGCTTCAAACGGAACTTATTTATGAACAATTCTACATTTAGCCGCTTTTCTGGTTGATAACATTGAGCTTTTCAGTGATCTGTTTCCAGAGTTGTAATTGATCTACTCCCATGCATTGCATCTTTTCAGGTCCATACATATAGTTGCTCTTTAGGTTATTAAAAAAGATAAATGTTATGAATAGATCCTGGGTCTTTCAATAATCTTCGATGTGAGCCTAAGTCTTATGTTTATCCCCCAACACCATATTTTTCAACTACTGATTCTGATTATTTCTTCCTTTCTCATTTCAATAGCAATCATCAATTAATTTTGATGGTATATTTGATCAATTTGAGACAATGGAAGTTAATAAAAATCTTCTATTTCTTGATCTGTATGAGTGAATATTGATGCTTGTAATAATAGACATTACCTAGTATTGAGTGACAAGATATTATTCTATTACAACTTTGTATGCTAGGATATATCTTGACACTTACTTTGTGACAATGGATACAAAAGCACTCCTCTTCAGTTTGTCATTCGTATCACAGTGGCCTGCAATGTTGTCTAAACATAATTTGATGTATCATCCATTTCAGCTCATAAATGCCTGACAATGATCACTATTGGTCCATTTTCATCAATCTTCCAATATTCTACATTCATAATTTCTACATTGCTTCTTCAGTTTATTAATGGCAGTTTTCAGCTATTTTTCTTAGTTTTACTCGTGCCCTGTGTGGCAGTCATGTGCTTATGTTAACTTTATGATTGAAATGTAGGTGTGGAGTCTAGCCTGTTAGTCTGGAGATAGCGATTGAGTAGCCAATGAGGCCTCTATGTGGGCATGGCTTTCTTCTGAGACTTCTGGGAAATCTCACAATATTTTCCTCATAAAGATGAGAAGCTATCTTCCCAGTTGTTGGGAGTTACTCTCAGAGACAAGGAATCATGGAAAAGACAAGCTGGAGGAGCCGGTGGAGAGACCACACGGCCTTGCCCTGATGGAGCTAGAACACTGAAGCTAGAGCGACATGCTCTTGATGGACTCTGAGCCATGGAGGCGAGGAGCCATGGGGAGATTCCTGCCAGCAGCAGAATTCTGCACCCACTGACCTGTGACTTTGTGACGGAAGGAAACTTTATAGACTGATATCAAGCATCTGGGTTAATAGCGGATTTATGACTTTGAACTGGACTGAATGGGGATGCTGTCTTAATGTCCTATTTCTCTTATATATAAACCCTTTCCTTATATCTATATGTGTGTCAATGAAATTTGTTCTCTAGTCTACCTGGACTAACACACCCTGCCAGCTAATGAAGGAAGTAAAAGCTACCTCTATGCATACCACTAAGCTCAATTCAATTTGAGGACACAGCTCTTTCTAGTTGAATGTTAATGATGTGAGTTGATTTTGCTGAGAATGTTTTTCAAATTTTTCCATGTCATGAGGTGTTTGACAGTTTGTCATTGGTTTTTGGAGATGCATAATATTACATAGTATAGATATATCAATGTTTATTTATCTATCCCTCCAAAGATGAGCATTTGGCTTTCCATCTTTTAGCACTGCAATAAATATGGCTGTGAATATATCTGTCCCTGTTCTCTTCTTTATTTTCTTCTATGTATATACCAAGTAGAAAGTTTGCTGGAAAATATGCTATTTCACCTTTTTTATATCAACAATGGTTGCACAATCTTGCAATCTCTTTAGCAAAGTATAGGAGGTTCTAATCTTTCCATATCAGTCCCAACATTTTTTTAATTTCCTGGTTTGGTTCATTTACTAAAAATTGGCACTAATGCTAGTTTAATATGGTATCTCATTTTATGCTTTTGTTTACATCTATCTTTCAGGTAGTGCTTTCAAGGATTTCTTCATATTACTGCTGGCTACCTGTGTGTCATCTTTATTCGATTGTCTGCTTATTTGGTCTACCCATTTTTTATATAGCTTACTCATATTTCATTTTTATTGATTTTATAGTTTCCTATAGATTTCCAAAATTAGCCATTTATTCTATATAAAATCTACAGGGTTTTTTTTGTTTGTTTTCTCATCCATAAGTTTTCTCTTTACTACTTTACTGTTCATGAATATCATATTTTATGTGTTCTCAGTCTTCTATTTTGTCTGGTATGTTGTGAGTGTTTTTTATTATGTCTGGTAGTGTCTTTATGCTTTAGGACTTGAAAGTAAATGCCCACTTCTTCATTGATTATCTTTACAGTTCTAGGATTTTTATTTAGGTCTCTAATGCATATTGAGAGGTGTCATGATCCAAAAGTGACATGACATCACCTAATGACAATACTTTTTGTTTCATTCTGTATTTTACTCGAGTAGATGCATTTTTTATTGATGCTATCTTGAATGCTTACCTCAGCTCATTGTCTGCGCTGTTGTTGATTCTCTGCCCAAACAACTCCCTTATTTTTTTTTAGTAATGTTCAGAATTTTACAAATTACACTTAGGTTTTCATTTGTTTGAAAATATAATTTCTGTATTTGAACCTCTATAAGTGTTCATTATCCCCCAGTTCCTTCCTCTATTTCCCTTTGCTTCCCTCTTGTCCCACTATCATGCTCACTCTCCCTTTAGGTTTCAGTATTTTTTCTTTGTTACATTAGTCTTAATCAATCCCTATTGGCCTTCTCTCACCCACCTTGTCCCTGCATTTGTATCAATTGTTATTCCCTTTTTCCTGGGCTGGTCGACATTACCACCTTTTCCCCTCCTCCCCCTTTTCAATGTCCCCTACCCTGGAGCCATCAGACTTGTCATTTTCGCCTCCAACCTCTTTGTCCAGTCTATCTTGTCTAGATAGGCCTGTAGAGGTAGCAATATGTACAAGAAAAGTCTCCTAAAATGGAGCAACTTAAGCTAATAAAACAATGATAACAACAGCAAGAAACCCCCTCAATGTACTATACAATATGTAACAGAATAATAAAAATAATAGCAGTATAAGAATCTATATAAAGTTCAAGGTCTATTGTTGACCTCCTCGAGTGACCCCTAGTTGAGTTGGATGGGGTGCCAATGCCCTGACCCCAAAGTATATCCTTGTCACTCCATCTGTGACTCTACGCTCTGCTGCACACTCTTAGTGCTTTGCATTGGTGTGGTTGTGTCCAACAGGGTATAATCTTGACCCCGCTCCTTCTTCTTGGCCCCAATAGGCCTTGGGTCTGCGAGGGTAGCCGTATTTCTTAATGGGGCTGGTCGTGCAGTCTTCTTTGTGCAGTAGCTGTTCTGAGTGGGATTATTGCCCTGATGGCTCAGTGGGCCAGGGTGCACGTCATTCTCTCTTCCTCCCCTTTCATTTGTTCTCATGTGCTCTGGTCAGGTTTATCTCACGCCCCAAGCTTCAGCTTCAGTGCTGGCCTCCAAGGCAACTTCCTCTGGTAGAGAGGTGGCTGCTCCTATAGTTAAGGTTGGGGTTGTGTTCTCAGGCCCCTCCACTGGTTCATGGGGGCATATATTTATAAGTGAGGATGGGGAAAGAGAATAATGTGTATACTTATAGGGTTAGTAGTAGGACAGCAGATGGGCATTGGACCTCCACTCAAGTATCTCCTTGGTTCAAGAACACTTTGTTCTATTAAATTGGCATTCCAAGATGCTCACCTTTCCAAGATGATCACTGAAGACAAATGTGTGCATAAGCAAAGGTGGTGAAGAAGCTGATGGTGCCCAGCTACCAAACGATGGAGCGTCTGGGGACTTAAAGGCTTGAAAGTAAACCAGCAGCCATCCAGCTCAGAAGCAACAAAGCCCACATGGAAGAAGCACACTAGCATGTGGAATCATGAGGTGTCAAAGGGATGAGATATCAGGCTTCAAGAACTCAAAAGCACAACTTTGCATGCTCACTTTCCTGATAGGATCCCTGAAGACAAATGTGTGCATAAGCAAATGTAGTGAAGAAAGTTGATGGTGCCCAGCTACAAAAAGATATAACGTCTGGGGACTTAAAGGCTTGAGTAAACAAGCGGCCATTCAGCTCAGAAGCAATAAAGCCCACACGGAAGAAGCACACCAGTCTGTGTGATCATGAGGTGGTGAAGGGATCTAGGGTCAGGCATCAATGAGCTAAAATTATATTATTATTAATGAGGGGGAGTACAGATTGGGGACCCAAAACCCATCAATAGGTGAGGTGACAACCTTTTGCAGAGGGGTTACAGGGAGGAGATGAGTCAGTTAAGATACAAGGTAGGAGCTATGAAATATGCAACCTTCCTCTAGTTCCCATGCTGCCTCCCACCCACTATCATGACCCCAATTCTACCACATAAATTCAGCTAGACCAGGAGATGTACAGTGAAGTTGGAAACATGGGAAACTTAGGATAGATGATCCATCAAGACTAGTGATGGGAGTAGTAATACCAGGAGGGTGGAGGGATGGAGGAATGGGGAGGGAGAGCCAACTTCAGGGATCTACACGTAGCCTCCTCTCTGGGGCACGGACAACAGGGAAGTGAGTGTTGGGACACATTGTACAGTGTACAGGATGAAAAAATAATTTGTAAATTACTAAGGGTTCAAGGGGAAGGTGGGGAGGAAGGTTAATATAGGGAGCTGATAGTGGGGGCCTGGAGGGAGGGAGAATGTTTTGAGAGTGATGATGGCAATGGGTGTGTAAAAGTGGCCTGAATACAACTAATGTTGTTAGGGATTGTGATGGGAATTGTAGGGGCCCCCCAATAAAATGATTAATTTTTTTAAAAAAAGGGGGGGAGGGGAAGGTTTTTTTTTTTTTTAAGAGGAGCTTGCATCAAGGGCTCAAGTGGAAAATAGTGGGAAATGTATGTGGAAATATGTGTGCAAATGTGCTTGATACAAATGATGTACTGAATGTTGTAGTAGCTGTAAGAGCCCCCAATAAAATTAAAAAAAAATAAATTAAAAAAAGAAAATACTATTTCTTCCTTGAATTTTAAGGATAATTTTTCTAAATCTAGTGTTGATTGATTTTTTTCTTTTAGTGTGTTTTCTTTAAATTGTTCTATTGCTTTTGTATCCTGCAGAATTTCTATTGAAAACTTGAATTTTACTTTTATTGCTTGTTATTATATAAAGAACCTCCCCCAAATTTTCTCTTTCATTTACTTTGATAATGTAAATTTTGACTAAGATATGTCATTGGACATTTCTTGTGGGTCAATTTCTTTTTGGAATATGTTCAGCTTGCTTAATTTTCATTTGTGAGATTTTTTTATATATTTGAATTTATTTTTAATTAGGAGTTAATATATAAATATATCATATTATTCCATATTTCAATCAAGTTGAGCAGGATTGTTTAGTTACTACCACAGTTGTCAAATTTTTTTTTTCTTTCTCAATTCCTTGACGTCATCTACCTTTTACCCGTCTCCTGCTGTAAATCTCATCTCACTCTCTCCTAAAAAAAAGCATACCAAATTCTAATTGCTGTCCAGATAGGTTCATAGATACTGAATATTGTATACAGAAACACAGAAAATCATGTGACACAACTTTAAGAGGGTGCCCTCAATGACATAGCAACCCTTACAAGAACAACAAAACAAATGCAAAAATACTCCAAAATACAGTAAATGTGCCAGAATTCATTAGTGGCAGCATCAACTGATAACATTTTAAATATTCAAGTCAGATTTATGCCTTTGATCTTGTATACTTATCTTGCTAGTACATGCACCCTGCAAAACAAGCAAAAATATAATTTTATTTCAAAGCAATGTACTTATTTCTTTATTTATTTTTCACATAGGTTTATCACTTCCAAAATACTCTTCATTACACTCAAAACCTTTGTGAAATCCATTATTTCATTATTGGAAACATATTTCAACCTCGTCAGTTTGGTGGTTAGTAGATTCATTTTCTTTCTTCACCTCTTCTACTTCTTCAAATCATTGTCTTTTCCCATCTCTCTTCATTCATGGAAACAAAAATGAGTCACAAGAAGTGACGTTAGTTGATCAAGGAAGAGGGGCAAGAGAGACATGTTGTCTTTTGCCCAAAACTGACTCACTAGATGGCTGTGTGAGCACATGCGTTGTCGTGCTGGCAAAACCAGTCTCCTGTCTGGCACAATGCAGGCTTTTTTTTTTTTTTTTGGTTGCATAGCGTTATACAATGTTTTCAGAATCTCTGTATAGAAAGCTTGATTAACAGGTTGGACTGGTAGAATGAACTCCAAATGCACTATTCCTGTAGCGGTTCTCAACAAAATGGATCACCACCCATTTGGAGGTGTTGAATGACCCTTTCACAGGGGCCGCCTGATTCCTAAACATGCAAAGTTATAATTATGAAATAGCAACAAAAGTAATTTTAGGGTTGGGATCACCACACCTGAGGAACTGTTCTAAAGGGTGGTAGCATTAGGAAAGTTGAGAGCCACTGCTGACAATGAGCTGGCATTTCCATTTGTTTGGGAAGTTAACGGACATTCAGAACGAGTTTGTGATCAATTGAAGTTTCATCCCTCTTCAAATGAGGAAAAAACTCTCATACACTTGGATTTTTCCCATAGCACTCTCCTGGTAAATTGTGTTCAAAATCACAACAGTTTTTGCAGTCTTTTTGCTGTGTAGGTAAAAAAGTTGACAGCTAGACGCTCTTATCTTAAATGGGCTATCACAAAACAAACAAACAAAAAAACGAGAGTTGAACAAAGCTGCTTTCAGAAAAAATTCACTGTGGCCAGAGAGAACCTCCCAGGGGGACGCGACTGGGTGCACTAACTCAGAGCGAGTTGCTTGGTGCTCCCCTAGCAGGGACAAACAAATACTACTAAAACTCCCTGCCACCCAGTGTAACTCCGGCTTCTTTAGGGGACCCCTCTTACAGTAGCCACTAACCATCCTCCCATCCTCAATTGAGGATAGAGGTTCTTCTCCAGAGGCACATACAGCTTCTAGAATTGTTGTTTTCTGTTCTGTCATGCGGTTAGTTTTTCTTCTAGTATTTTAATAATAATTTTCTGTGTTTTTATTTCCTGCTTTATATTCTGGAATATCAATGTAAGTTATTCTTTTTGATAGCATACCCTGAAATGCTTAGATTGTCTTCAGATATGCCTGTTCTTTTTATAAATTGTTTTTGAAGTTTTTTCTCAGGAGATTTATTTTCAAGTGCATTGATTCATATTTTCTTTGCTGCAACTCTACTAATTTTTCCATTGTGTTATCTAGATCTTTATCTTTATGCTTGTCTTCCATATTTATATTTGAAATTGTTGAATTATTTCTAATTTTTCTTTGTCTTGTGAGAGTGTGTTTGTAGGATTTTACTAATTTCTGTATTATTTTTTGCTTTGTTTTGACATGCTTCTTGTTTTCCTGTGGCGTGTTCAATTTCCCCTCTGTCAATGGAAAGCAGCTGCAACTCATTCTTCTGACCTCGCTCATTCTTCTGACCTCTCTCCATGCCTTTACTCTGTCTGGAAATTCCTCTTTGTGCTGTTGCCACTTGCGTGTGACAACTTTTCTAGCTTTCGCCACTAGCAAATAAATACCATTGATATCGTTGCTTGCCTACAAGTAGTGTCTTCCTTTTAGTGTTTGTCTCTCTTTGTTGGTCAGGGGGTATAGAACTGAGTGGTATTCCCCGTCCACTGATTATAGTTGTTAATATTTGTAAATGTATTTTATTTTGGCACTTTTTAAAATGGAAAGAAAATATTTTAAATATTTTGAAGTGTGATGATTAAAATGGTTTGCCAAGCAATCAGTTCTTGCAATTTCTTTACAATTTTTTTGCTTCCATTATTTCTGGTACTCAGATTATTTCTCTCTATTTCTGTCACACACAAATCAATTTATTCTGGAAATCCCATGCATTCATTCACAACTCAGTATGATACTCAAAGAAAAAGTTATTTATATGCATGAAATGCACCGCAAGTTAAAGAGGCGGAGAAATTGTGTGACATTATTTTAAGAAAACTGTGCTAACATAAAGTACAAACCTGAACAATGAACTTCCTTCTTTTTAAATTATCAATCAATATGAATTATTCTCTGAACTGTGTTTTTTTAAGTTTTATTGACGCATAATGCATAGAGCTTACAATTCAATGTTTCAAAGATAATAAATAAAATGAGTTGTGCTATCTTCACCACAATCAATTTTATAACATTCCTGTACTCATTATTAGTTCTCCATTTCCCCCAAACTTCCTCTGACATAAATTTAACAAATTATTAATCTAGCTATTGGCTCTACAGATTTATCAATTTTGGATTTCTAACACTCAAAAGCTTCAATCTAAATAAAAGAAGGAAATAATAAAATTAGAACAATTTTTAAAAAGACCACAAAGGGAAAGGACAATATGTTGATATAGTTTTAACCTAATTATACCAGCATTAATAATTTCCAATGCACTCTCTCTGCGCATGGCAATAGTGAACTTGTGTATAATGTACATTGCGTTATAGTTAAAGCTTGCTAACTTATCACAAGAAAATATTATTGTTTTATCATGAGAGGTCTAGAATTGATACCTATGAAATAATCCATTTAGAAAGTTTTAAATTCAGAACAAAAAACTTCCACATTAGACAAGAAAAGGATTATGATATATATATAGATGTTTGCTACTTGCAGACCATAATTATTGTGGTTTTTATTATGGCAGAAAGGTTTCATAAGGAAAAAAAATTTAACATTTCAGAACAACAACAAAAACAGACAAAACACTAGAAAAGATTTTCATGTTGGGAAAGGTCCTGAATGCTTTTTGTCATCAAACATATTCAAAGATGTGATAGCACTATTCTGAATATTATATGTGGTATAGCATTTATATTTTATTTTATGTAGATTATATTTTATATCTCTGATTGGCTCTAGGATGCAGAAATATTCAAGACTTTTTCTACTGCTAACTTTTGAAAAATATTTATGAGTAAAGTGAAATCAGTTTTAGCTATCTGTTGTGTCCTTAATAGAAGAAACACTTGGATCATCAAATGACCACTTTTCTATATTAGGAAACATAAAAAAAGGTATGCAAGTAATATGTACCTGAGGAAAACCACAGCCTGCCTTGATCATACAAGCTTAAGTGACAGTTTAAGTAGAAATGTTGCACAAATCAAGTTCACTTTGGAGTATAAGCTAAAGTAGGTTCGATCCATTCAGCAACAGGAAGTGTTTAGATCATAGTAAAAATCAAAGCAGTCTAAAAAACGTGAATAAGTCTACCAAAAGCTATGCTCAGGTCAAGGGGTAAAATACCTCTAAGACAATATTTTAAGCAATTCTATGCTACAAATGTACGAATAGCTGTGCATTACATTATGCCCTTGCACTTTCAAAAATAAGCTTATATTGTAAACTTGCACTTGATCTGAAGCCATTAAAAAGACCCAACTTAATTTTAATAGAAAATGGCTCTTTCTTGTTCTCTTGAAACACATGCAGTTAAAGAATATTTGTATATATGTGAATCTGAAGCATCTATGTGGATGAGAACATTTAGTCTACAAAAACTATTTATTTATATATTTGAAAAAAAAAACTATTTTATCTCACCAACATAAGGAAACAGTGCAGGACAAAGAAGATGGGCATTTTTTTATTTTGTTTTTCGCAAATTGAAGTATTGAAATATACAGTCAGTTACTGATAGATGTTCTATCGTATGAGTCTACATTTTACAATGCCCACATTTTTTAGAAATCAACATTCATACTAGAAAGATGTTTGCAGCTAGAAGAAAAATATTTTAATGAATTCTCATTATCAAAGAGCATTTTTATTTGTTACAGTTTTAGCAAATAATTGAAAAGCGGAATTACAAAGCTTTCTGAAACCCATGGTCAGGGAAAAACTAAGTGCCGCCCTGAGGCATAGCTTTATGAAAACAATTAAGAAGATTTTTCCTTCCTAGAATTAAATTTTGCCATTTAATGAAAAATAATCCATGCAGATTCAATCAACCAAAATGTAAGAGTGTTTACTTAGCTATTACCCTTAAAAGTAGTTTTAGACCTTATGTAGTAATATCTTGAGTCAGGAAAATTTGAATCCCTGGGGAACATTTTCAGAAAAGCAACTCTGGAAGCTGAGTTGCAATCATTTCGGTTCACAAAGTGCACTTTGATCATTAACTTGAAGCCTTTATCACAAGGAAATCCAATATTCAAAGCATTATTGGAGAAGAAATGAAATGAAAAGGAAATAACACTATTCCATTTGAAGTGGATTACAGTTAGCACTTAGCACATACTGAAAACAGTCCTCGTTTTGGACCTTTTTTCTTTCTCTCTCTCTCTCTTTCCACTGTGGGACTATTACATTAACAGTTGTACTCTGCATGCCAGTTTTATAGAATGACTGCCCCCAGAGCCAATTTATTTTCCTAGTGGTAATTCAGATTATGGGGAAGGCACGCTAATCTGTCTGGCTCTGGAGTGTATATGGGACACATAATTATAGTTGCCTCCCGTATGTCCCAATGTACCAATATCCCATCAAGATCTCTCTGTCTCTGCTTCTCGGTGTCTTTCTCTCGCTCTCCGCCTCTGTATACATATTTGTCTTACTCTTTGTCTTCGTGTCGGCACCTTACTATCCGATTTACCCTTTTCTTTCCTATTATGAGTTACATATTCTACACACATTCCAGGGTGATAGTTGAAAATAAAATGGCACGTGAAGATTTTATTCCTAGTGATACTTTTTACAAGTTATGTGATTTCAATAACACTCCACTTTTCTTTTTTTCATTCCACTTTTCTATGTGTCCATTTTACACCTCTAAAGGAGAAATAATTATTTTCCATGTCTTTTCTGACATACATGGTAAAGAGGACATGGGTTCAGCACAGTTCTTGTTTAGTGAGAAGTAAGTTCAATATCGCTGCCCTGGATATAATAGATGGAAACAATCCCATATGACTTGGGGTACAACAACTCCACAGGGTTTTGATGGCTATTTTGTTGTTTTGCTAAATGCAATCAAGCTAGTTGTAACCTTTTGTACAACAGAAACATTGCCTGATCCTGTGACATATTCTTAATAATTCTTATCTCTGACTCCATTTTTATAGCAACTGCATCTATGTATATCATCCAAGACCTTCAGAATCTTTTCCACTGGATTTTGTGTACATTGTTGTTGTTAGGTTCCATCTAGTCAACTGTACCCATAGCAACTCTATGCGCCAAAGAAACAAATACTGCATATGCAGTGCAGTGCCATGCTCACAATTGCTCCTATGCTGGAGCACATTGATACAGTCACTGGGTCTTCGGACTCCTTCCTCTTTTTCATAGTACTACCTTTTACCCAACATGTTGTCCTTCTCCATGGAATGGTCTCTTCTGGCAATATGTTCAAATGATGTAAGATGAAGCCTTGCCATCATTGTTGCCTCTCTTCTAGCACAGAACCATTTCTCCTTTTACATTCAGTAGTCTTTTCCAGTACTGCAATTCAAATGCATCTATTCTCTTCATTCTTCCTCATTCAATATCCAACTTTCACTTGCTTATGATACAATGGAAAATACCATGGCTTGGGTCAGACACATCAGAGTTATCAAAATAGCATCCTTACTCTTCAGTACTCTAAGAAGTTTTGTTCAGCAGATTAAGCTAATACAATGTCTCTTTACTGCTGCTTCCATGAGTGCTCATTGTAGATCCAAGTTAGACAAAACCTTTGACAACTTCAATCTTTTCTTCTTTTATCATGCTGTTACCTCTGTTTGCTTGTTTGCAATATTATAGAAATAGAGCATAAAGTCTTTCTTCTGCAGTACTAAGGACAAACCATATATGCAATTCATGGACCACTGGCAGGATAAAGAGCACTGAAAACATGTCATTAACATTACTGGGCACTAATTGAAATTGTTCTCTGTGTGATTACACATAAAAGTATGCAATATTTACTTACATTCATTCATATTACCTATGACATGGTTTCAAAAATCATTGCATTTCAGGTATGGTTCTTGGAAATAAAGTTGAATGCATCATTGACTGCCAAAACAACCACAAAATGTATCTTCGAAGGAATGCTGCCAAAATGCTTCTTAAAGGCAAGGAAGGTGAGAATTTAGCTCATGTACTTTGAACATGTCAACAGTAAAGACCCATTTTCAAAAGAGGACATCATGCTAGTTAAAGTGGAAGGGCCGCGGAAATGAAGGTCTTTGACAAGATTGATGAACACAGTGACTGCAACAATAGGCTCAAATATTAGAACAATTGTGAGGGTTCCACTGGCCAGGTTGAATCTGTTGCACATTGAGTCACTATATGTCAGAACCACTGGAAGGCAGCAAGCAACAACAAATGTAATATTTTATATAATAATAGACAATTATAGTTTTCATATACTGCCTTTAATGGAGTTTATAATTATTTTTTGTGAAAACACAATTTAAAATTTAAATTTGTTACCAGTCTTCAGTCATACAGTATAGAGCTCATCATGATGGTCTTCTGAGAAGTGTAAGGCTGCTATGTATTTTTAATTTTTAACAAATCACCCTCAATTTCAAGAAAAGCATTGAATTAAAAAGTAGGGAGTAAATGTAGAATGCTTTATGAATTCATGCTTGCACAATTATGCAATATACTTTCTTTGCTTTAGGGTACCTTAATGTTTCAGTCCTTTGAAGTTTTTTAAACTAATCATAATTTTTAGAATTGAGGCATTTGCAAACTGTTCTGTATTCTTTGGTTGCTCACTGAAATTTAATTTCAAATGTGAAAATGACCATTCATTTATTTTATTCTCATATATATTTCCACATTCATAGTAGTATAATTGGAAAAACTTTTTTTCTCTCAAACACAAGTATTAGAAATTTAAAAATCTTCATAAAATCTGACCATAAAAAAATGTAAATCAAGCCTGTGATGAATCTATCATAGATTTTCAAATTTTATTATTGTAGTAGTTATAATGATGATATGAGAAACACAAGTATTAGAAATTTAAAAATCTTCATAAAATCTGACCATAAAAAATGTAAATCAAGTCTGTGATGAATCTATCATAGATTTTCAAATTTTATTATTGTAGTGGTTATAATGATGATATGAGGTAATAAACTAATGAAAATAATAATTTATACATGTCATATTTTCTCACCCAATTAAGAAACCACACTAGAGAATTCACATACATTGTTGCTTACTTAAACTTAAAAGATTGAGAGTGTCCAATTTTGGAATTATTTAAGAGTGGTTTCTATGATCGTTTCATAGAATTATACAATTAAGTAGAAATGTAAGCTTGCCATTCTAATCCGTCATATTATCCATTAATTTATTTTACTGTGATAAAATTTTATGTTCCTGTGATATGTATGCTACATATAAAGCAAGCATTCGTGGATTCACGATATTCATACCTAAATATTGAACAGGTAAGACATGACTGGCTGTTGTCAACTCATTGTCAGGCAAAACTCTGAAGGTCAAAAAAAAGAATAAATGTGACAGTTTATCAGGCAAGTTAGGAATTGGCGTTATACCTTGGTTGGTAAGTGCCGTCGATTCAGTTCTAACTCATAGTGGCCCAACAGACAAAATCGTAGAAGAGTGCTGCAACCTGGGCCATTCTCTTGATTGTTTATATGTCTGAGACTATTGTTTCAGCACATATATCAATTCATATTCTGAAGGTTATACCTGCTTTACATTGTGCCTTACCTTTACCAAGCATGCTATCCTTCCTGAAGACTTTCTCTTCTGAAAAAATGTCCAAAAACATGAAATTAACTTTTACCATCCTTGCTTTTAAGGAGAATTCTTGCTTTACTTCTTCGAAAAGAGATTTTGTGTGTGTGTGTGTGTGTGTGTTTTGTTTTGTTTTGGCTATTCATGGTACTTCCAAAGTTCTTCACCAAGACCATAGTTCAATTCTTCATAGTATTGATTCTTCTTTGATATTTCTTATTCATCATCAAACACCCTTGCTTGACCACCAACTCAATTATTTGTGTACATAGTGTTTGGTCACATTAAGAACTTAATCTATGCAAGTCAGTAATGCACACATTAGTATCTGTAATTGTCCTACACTTGTTTCATCTCTCTTTCTCAATTGTGTTAAAGTACATTGCCATGAGCTAAAACAATAACACTAAAAATAGATCATCTTTATGCTTTAAGGAAATGACCAGTAAGATTTACCAGCAGAAAATGGCAATGGTGTCTTTAAGGTGAACCAGAATAGATAGCAAGCATATATTTAGGTAATTACATAGGAATGGATCACACTTAACCCTAGCTCCCCTTCTCCCTAATCAGTTCTTACTACATAATCCTGATTGATATGCTCCTTCATGAAGGAAACATGGAAGAGATGAGTGTTATAGCAAAGTGTGGTGAAAAAATTAGATGATGCCCGCTATCAGAAATAATACGATCTGGGATCTTAGAAATAATACTACCTGGGATCTTAAAGACTTGTTTTCAAAGAAGCAGCCAACTATGTGAGATGCAAACTAAGCCCACATAAAAGAAGCACACCGACATCTGTCATCCAAAGATTGTAAATGATATAGTCCATGACCAAAGGAATGAATGGTATCAGATTTTAAAATGTAAAATTCTGATTTTCAGAAAGCAATAGTGACAGTGGAAGCCCAAAATATATTCACAGCATCTAGACAGTGAATAAAACTTTGCTGAATCCCCTCTGAACATACGTGAGGATGGGAATAAAGTAGTTATCAGAGAGAGGATATTGGAGAGAGAATTATAGTAGATTAAAATGATAAACCTGACTAGAATGGCTAAAGCCTTGATATCTTATTTCCCTTTTATACATTAATATTGAGCTATTTTTGAATATTTTTGGTTTTTTTTCTAAATTAAGCATTATCTCTGTTGTGTTTTGTTATTTTGGGGCAGTGTTCTTTGTTCTCTTTATGCATCTTTCTAGATTTTTCAGTATATGAAATTCAGGTTGAGTGAGTTTATAGAGACAATAACTAGAATGAGAATTCCTGAGGTATACAGCAGGAGAGGGGTGTAATACGAAACCAAAATCAAGGAGTACAAGAAGGAAGAATATGCTTTGAAAATGATTGTGGTGGCAAATGTACAACATGACATGATGTCTGTATTATGATCTAAGAGAATAAATTGAAAAAAAAAGAATAAAACATGCAAAACTTTCACAAATACATGAAGTTGTAAAGACCACAGCTTATAGTCAGTGCACATTAGCCTTCAAAATACCAGATATTCTTTTATACCTTTTGAATTATTTGTTCATCTTGTAATGATTTATCTAATATCCCTTTTCTATTTTTTCCTACTGCAATACATTGATTAATTCATTACATGATCTCTTGACTATTACTTATATCTCTAAGTTAAAATGTGCATGTTTACTAGTCATATTCCATTATTTCACCTTGGGAGAACTATCTGCACAAATACATATCTAGAAATATACCACTAATAATTTGAGAAGTTTTACAGAAATAGATACTATCTCTTCTCTTCAGATATTAATTAACATTTAAAGTGAGCACGTTTTCATGTGATGGAAAAATATGTCCACCAAATAGCAATAATGGTGAGATTTAAGCAACTTCTAGATAGTTTCTTGCTTGGCAAGGAGTTGCCTTTCTATAATTTAGTTTATGTCACTCCATTGTTTCATTGCTTGCATAGGTCCTTCTGAGGAGTCCTAGCTTTTCTTAATTAGTTTCCCTTTGCAACTGACTACTCTTCATTTTATGTTGTGGAGACTTAGGGAGCTACCATGAGCTTTCTCTCCTTTTCCTCCTTAAGACTCTCAAGCAAAGCAAGAATTTATATCTTTCAAAAATTTCCCCTAAATATGAGACAGCAATATAGTTATTCCCAGACAGTGTAAAGCCAAAAAATTATAGCAACAAGCCATCCCCACAAAAAATATCAATTTGATTTCTATGGACAGAGAATGAGAAAGGAAGCACATAAGTTGAGACCATCCCTCAGAGCAATTTCACCCAGAAACCAATACAATGAGAGCAGCACTCATAATAACACAGATAGAAGTACAGTGGCATCAACAAAATCACACACACAATCCAAAGCAAAACTAAACAATAAATAAAAAACACAAAGTTAGTAAATGACAACAAACCCACATATAAAATTAATGAACCAAATGTGAATGAATTGCATTAATCCAAGAAATGACAGAGTATCAGATTGAATTGGAAAGCAACATTCATCCATATGCTCCCTTCTAGAGACACACCTTAAACTCAGATAAAAACACTAAAATACTAAGAATCAAAGGATGGGCAGTAAATCTAACAAGCCACTCAGAACTCTAAATAGACAAAAGTGGCAATATGAATTTTTGAGAAAATAGACTTTAGTTGAATGACAAGATGAGAGAATAGAACAGATTCTGCATAATGATGAAAGGAACCATACAGCAGAAACATAATAGATTCTTAATAAGCACATATACCTCAAATGAAAGATCCCGGAATATATCTGGCAACTGAAAATAAAAGTAAATGGTTCAACAATAATAGGAGGAGATTTCAGTACACTATTCTGAAGGAAACACACTTGAATAGGATAGAAATTCATTAAATAAACAGAAAAGCTAAACAATACAATCCACCAGCTTGAATTTCTGGACACGCACAGACCACTTCATTCAGTTGAGGCTGCCTCATGCCCCACTATGAGGATCCCAGGCCTTTCTCTCAGTTCTGACTAGAACTGATCGTGTAAACTGGTACAGAAAATACCTCATGACTCACGAAATACAGGTCACAAACCCCTCATGAACATAGATGGTACGAAGCTTGGCAGGGGCGGGGGGCGGATAGGGATGGGAGAACTGATCTTAGTAATTGATGCATAACCCACCCACATCCAGAGGCAGTGAACAATAGAAACTTGGGTGAAGGCAGACAATGGTAAGTGAAAGACATAAGAACAATAATAATTTCTCATTTATCAAGTGGTCATGAGGACAGGAAGGGGAAGAGGGAGGAGACAAAAGAGGAGCTGATACCAAGGGCTGAAATAGAATATGAATGTTTAGAAAATGATGATGATGGGGACAAATATACAAATATGCTTCGTACAATTGATGATTGGAATGTTATAAATCCGTAAGGGCCCCAATAAAATGATTTTCAACAATAAACAGATATATAAAAACATAATATACTTTCTTCTTCACTACACTAAGTGCATACTCTAGAGAAGATCACATATTAAGATACAATGCAAGTCTTGAAAAACTAAAAATATATTGATGTCCTACAATTCATTTTCTAATATTACAATGGTATAAAAGTGGAGAGAAACATCATGAACCTAAAGACAAACATTTGGAGACTGACTAGCAGGAAGGGAGAGGAAAAATGAGGAATCTTAAGGGTTCAAATATAAAGGAAATATTTTGAGAATGATGAAGGCAACAGATGTACAAATGTGCTTGATATAGAATGGATTTATGTATGGATTGTGATAAGAGTTGTATGAGTCCCCAAAAAAGTGACTTAAAAATAATGGAGCAATTAAACAAATAAGAAAGGAAATTGATATACCATTTTTATTTAATATGAATCAATTTGTTATTATTTTAAAATAAATTTTTATAATAACACATAATACGAAAAATGTTTTTTATTTATTCATTTATTTATATTTTTAGAGCAAAACTTTTATGACTGAACTAAAGCAGTTACCTGAGGGCAATTTATAGCAATCAATGCACACATTGAAAAGAGAGGAAAATCAAAATGAATACCTTAACATAACACTCCTAACAACTGGAACAAAGAACAACATATACCCTGCAACAGCAGAGGGAATTAAATTATGGAGATTAGAGCAGAAATAAACCAACCGGAAAACAGAAAAAGAGTTGAATGATTCAACAAGACAAGAAGATTGTTCTTTGAAAGGATCAACAAACCATGGGAAAATTTAATAAAGAAAATAAAGAGAACATACAATTTTTTGAATTAGAGATGAAAAGAATGGAATCACCTCTATTCCATACTATCTAGAGAGATAGAAAATGCCAAATCTCATTATATGTAGTGCGCCTAATTCTGTTACCAAAACCTGGCAGAGAGTCTAAAAAACACCTTATAATTACAGACCTATAGTCTTCAGAAACTTAGATGCATTAATTCTAAACAAGATTCTGACTCACAGAATACAACCAGAAAATAAAACACAGCATAATAACCAAGCAGAATTTATATTACAGATGCAAACAATCCAAAACAATCATTGTAATCTATAAAATAAACAGGATAAGGAAAGCACCCACATGAGTATATCAACAGATGCAGAAAACATTTTACGCATTACCAAAATCCATTTCTAATGAAAATTCTCAAAAAAATAAGAACAGAAAGAAAACTCCATAACATAACAAAAAACATATATTGAAATCTAATGCCTATATCAAGTTCAATGAGTGGTGTTGGTGGGAGAGGAGTGGATTGAAAACATTTTCTTTGAAAATGGCAACTATATAACAGTGGCCCTTTCTGCTGGATTACCAGAATCCTTAGACAACAATATGAAATCAATGGAAGACAATTGGGCAGAGAAGCAGTGAAGTTCTTGTTATTTGAAGATGATATGGTTTTATATATGAAAGACTCCACAAAAAGATTGTTGGAAGCAATTGAGGGATTTGACAAAGTAGTAGGACACAGGTTAAGCAGGATCAAATGGATTTTCACATACCAGCAAGAGCTCCAAAAAAGACATCCAGAAAATGATGCTGTTTAGTGACACAACAATTAAACCTAACCAAAGGAACTGAAGACCTGAACAAAGAAAACCAAAGAATACTATTTCATGAAAACAAAACAAAAAAGAAAGATGCACATCCGGTTGGGGGGGGGGAATATCCCAAGTTCATAAATTGGAAGAATTAATATTTTCAAAATGTCAGCACTACCTAAAGCAATCTACAAACACAATTTGAATCAACACAAACCCCAAATTCATTTTTCAGAAGAATAGACAGTAATGAGCAACTTAATTTGGAGGGGGTAGAAGCCAAGATAAGCAAAGAACTTCTCAAAAAAAGAACTTGCTCTCCCTGTTCTCAAAATCTACTATATAGACATGATAGTTGAGATAATCTTATGCTTTTAAAATGATAGATAAGTAAACCAGTGGGATAGCCGCAAAAAGAAAGAAAAGCCTTCACCTGCAGGCAACTGATTTTCTTTTCTTTTTACTTGTCTTATCATAAAGTAATTTTAATATACAGATGTGTAAAATGACAGTGAAATTTGATATGCTTCCTTTAAGATATTATAGCAATATCCGCCAGGATACTTACTCTTAATTTTTAGAGCACTATTTTTGGACATATATAAGCTTTTGGGATTATTACAAAATAGCAAGCATCATGCTACAAGATAAAAATATTGCTTATTGTAGCATTTGTCTAATGTCTGGCTAACATTGATGATACATTTAATTATTTACTTGAAGCCTAACTATATCCTGGACTTACTAGGCTTAGGTATAAAACAGGTGTAGGCAATTTCTTTGTCTACCATGGGATCTGGGATCAGGAAACACGCATCTAAGACCCAGAACAAAATCATACCCAATGTGAATGAGGGGTGGGGCATGGGATAGAGACCCATTGCCCCTCTGTAGACAACTGGACATCCCCTCTCAGAGGGCTGAGTGGGAAGAGATGAGCCAGTGAGGATGATGAAACACACAACTTTCCTCTAGTTCTTTAATGTTCCTCCCCCAGCCCCACTATCATGACCTTCATTCTGCCTTGCAAGTGATTATCACCACAAGACTGAAAACATTAAATAGGAAAACAGATGGTGTTATGTAAATTAGATTTCCATCTGCAAAAGAATGAAGGACTCAGACCTTGTCCTATACACAAAGAAAACTCAAATAACTTAAAGATCTAAAAAATGAGATAAACTTAAAAACCTTATTGCAGGGCATGCATGGATTACCAAATATAATAAAGGAGGCATATACAGTGGGAGACAAAACAGGTGACTGGTAACTATTCAAAAAAAAAAACACACACATCAAAGTTTCCATCAAAAGTATTAAACAAAAACTGAAAAATTAGACAAAATATTTAGCTATATCACATCACAATTTCTAAAATCTAAAGAATTTTGTCACACATCAATAAGGAAAAAGTAAATAATGTAATTAAAAGTAGATAAGCAATATAAATAGAAAATTAACAATGGGTGAAATGGAGGAAATGCTCATGATCATTAGCCATTTGGGATATGCAAATAAAAATTCATGAAATACTGCTTTAGACCCATGATGATAGCCCATATTAAACATAAGAGAACAATTAATTAAAATCAAAATTTGTGTAGGAAGTCCACTAGGGATTGACAAAAATAAATATAATAGAGAGAAAATATTGAAACCCAAATGGAGGTTGAGCGTGATGGTGGGTTTGGAGGAGGTATAAGGAAATAAGGAAAGAACTGGGGATTGAGGGACATTTATACAGGCTTACATATAAGCATGTACATAGGCGCACATATTTATATATGATAATGGAGAAATAGATCAACATGTATATACTTAAAGGGTTATTAATAGGAGAGCAGATGTACTCAAGTACTTCCTCGGTGCAAGGATATTTTGTTCTCTTATATTGGCATTCCATGATGCTCACCTTCCCGACATGATCATTGAAAGACAAATGTGTGCATAAACAAATGTGGTGAATAAAGTTGATGGTGTCTGGTTATCAAAAGATAGCATCTGGGTCTTAAAATTTTGAATAAACAAGCAATTATCCAGCTCAGACGCAAGCCCACATGGAAGCAGCACACTAGCCTGTGTGACTACAAGGTATCAAAGGAATCTGGTATCAAGCATCAAATAAATAAAAATTATATTATTATAAATGAGGGGGAGTGCAAATTGGGGACCCAAAGTCAATCAATAAGTGAAGTGATATCCTCCTACAGAGCGGTTGAAGTGAGGAGATGAACCTGTCAAGGTACAGTGTAGTAACGATGAAATGTGCAAATTTCCTCTGGTTCTCAAATGCTTCCTCCCACCCACTATCATGATGCCAATTCTAGTAGACAGATTCAGCTAGACTAGGGGATGTGCACTGGAATTAGAAACATGAAGAATTTAAGAGAGATGATCCCTCAGGACTAGTGGGAGGAGTGGTGATACTGGGAGGGTCGAGGGATGGTGGAGTAGAAAGTGGGAACTATTATCAGGGATCTACATATGATCTGGTCTGGGCTGCAGATAACAGGAGGGTGGGTAAAGCGATACACTGGACAGTGTACAATATGAAAACGTAATAACAATTTGTAAATTATTAGGGGATCATAGGGGAGGAGGGGGGAATATGGGGAACTGGAATTAAAAAAAAAGAACTAGAAGAAAAGGGAAAGAGGTATTGGCTTATACCAAGTTAAAAAATGCTTGGAAATGAATAGGGCAACATAGGTACAGATGTGCTTGATACAGATGATGTATTGAATGCTATAAAAGCTGTAAGAGTCCCCAATAAAATCTAAATAAAAATCAAAGTTTGTAGCCTTCAGAGTGGAATACTATTCGATGTATGTGAAGAAAAACCCCAAACTTCGCAAGTAGACCAATATGTAAAATCAGGATAAAGGGAGAAAATAGTTATGTTGCCAAGGATTTAATCTCATTTTGATCCACAATCAATGTGTTTGGAAGCAGCAGTCAAGAGACCAAATAACACATTGCATTGAGTAAATCTGTTACACAAGACATCTTGAAAGTATTGACAAATAAGAATGTTACTTTGAGCACTATGGGGCGCCCTAACCAAGTCAAAGTATTTTCTATCACCTCATCTACATGTGAAATCATACCAAATACTAATCAATGCATTTGATTATGGTGCTCATGGAGAATATTCAAAGTGCCATGTTGTTATTGTCAGGTGTCTTGCAGTCTCTTCTGACCCATGCCCTGCATGGTTCTACCATTTGCACAACGGTTTCTAAACCCATTGTAGCAACCACTTTGCCTACCCTTTCTCACCAAGGACCTTCCTCTTTTCCATAGCTCTTCCACTTCACCAAGAATGAAGTCTTTCTTCAGGAACTGGTCTCTCTTGACAACATATTCGAAGTATTCAAGAGGAAGCCTTGCCATCCTTGACTCTAAGAAACATTATGGCCATACTTCTCCCAAAATTGGTTTGCCCTTTTAGCAGTCCATGGTACTTACACAATTCTTCTCCACAACCACAATTGAAATGTACCAATTCTTCTTTGGTCTTCTGTATTCAATGTACAATTTTCACACGGATATAATGCAGTGAAAAGTATCATGTATCATGTCTTTGATATCATGTATCAAAGTTATCATGTCTTGCAGGAAGTGAGTCATGATACTGCTGAAACAGGGAACTGGCTAAGACACTTGCCCCCTGGAGACCTGAGAACCAAAAAGAGGAGGCTCACCAAGCCATTTATCTATTTGTACTTCAATTAATCCCATCTGGGTTTATTTTCTAGGTTGCCACAGTAAACTTTACCTATCTCAACCTACCCCTTGCCAACTTGGCAACTGTACATAATCCATTAACCTAACAATTGCAGTTAATACCTATACCTTAATGCTATAATCCTATGAGTATATTCCCCCACCTATGAAAACCTCTAAGTCAACCATTTCACGCCTTTATGCCCCCAATTTTGGTTATCCAGTTTCTACACTGCCCAATTCTGAGTGGCACCTGCATATTGTGCAGAGCCATCCACAAACCAAACATGATTTTTCTGCTTTTCAGTTAAATTATCATAAAGCACTCCCCAAAAGGCAGAATGAGAGAGAGAAAGAATTGGGACAGGAGTGCAGACTGTGGGCATTTGGGCCACTTCTTCCTTGTAGCTCCAGGTCCTGTTCAGACCCTATCTTATATGTACCATTTCCATTTGACAATAGAGTGTTGCTGTGCACGTCCAACTTTATGAGTCTGTGGGTCAGACAATACCCCATCCATGATGGGCAGCTCTGGTCTCATGCTGACTTGGTGACCCATGATGAGGACTTTAGTCTCCACCAAGATCCAGTAACAGGTCAACAGCTGTTTTTCGAAGGTGGGGGGGGATTGTCTACAGAGGATCACAGAATTTTACTCCAAAATCTCAATGGCCTACACTGTGATTCACCAATAGTGTTCTACCAAAGGCTCCACACTGCATATTTATTGACAACTGACACCTCTAGCACCATTGGGTCAGCTGGATCACATAGTCAAAGTGGGAAAGAAGCTTGCATGGCTGTCTGAACTTGTTGCAGAGTCTTTTTTTTTCCTGGGCCCCTTGCAAGATCATATCAATTGATATATAGGTCAAAGTAAGACAGCCAGTGAGGGATTTGTTGTCTCCAAAATCTGAAGAGGCTCACTCGGTATTGTGCCTCCTGCTTAGTTGTCAGGGGGTGGGGAGTGGGGTGGGGTGGGGCAGATGGAAAAGCTTATTCTTCATTTTAATGGACATGGTGGCTGACTATAATGTACTAGTGTGGCATTATGCTGATTGGACTCACTAAGGAGGATGTATCAAAGACTCTAGATTCATTGGTTCAACATCTGCTTATAATTAATCTACCAAATATTCAAGCACCCTCAACTATAATACAATTCTAAGTGTCCAGTGACCATCAACTGTCTTCACGACATTTACTTGCGTATCCATTTTGTCTTCAGCAATCTTGTCAGGATGGTGAGCATCACAGAATGGCAAATTGTCAGAATAAAGTGTTCTTACATTGAGGGAGTTCTTGAGTAGACCCTCCAATGTCATCTGCTTCCTTAATACATAACACATAAGCATATGCAAATGGATCTATGCCACTATTTTTATGTAGAGATGTATTTCCATCTGTATGTGCCCATAATGATTCCTCTATAAGTGTCCTTTGCCTCCTAGTCCTTTTCTCTATTTCCTTTTACTTTTCTCTTGTCCCAAAGTTTTATTTTTTTAAAAAAAACTTATCAACTCTCAAGCAAGGTTAGTATGTCCATACACAAATATACTGATATCAGAGTGTCTTTTAAAAAACAGTATTTTCTATTCATAAAATCTATTGAACTAGGGAATTTCACTGTAACAGATGTGATTATATATTTTCTGCCCTTGTTTTCCTAAGTATATGTAGAGAATTATGAAAATGGGGACATTATCCATTGAATCATGTAATTATTTGCATTTACTCTTGTAATTGGACCCAAGGTACTTAGCAAGAAAATTGAAATTGTAACCTGGAAAGTAGCTAAGTTGCCCGAATTATCTATGTCAATTATATATATATATATATATATATATATATATATATTTCTACCAGAGTTCTAGTTCAAATATGCACATATTTATTCTAAACAAAACTCACATATATATGCCTGAGGTTAGTGGATGAGTGAAGACAAGTTTTCTCAGGTATATGTTTTATTCTCATTAGGGTGTTTAAAAATAATATATTTGTCTAAAATATACTAGGGGGGGTTCTTTGGGGATCTTTACTGGATGTGATTCTCTGAGTTTCCTGAATACCTATCTTTTTTTTTTTCATTTAGACATTTAGAAAAATTCATTCACAGGAGCTCATGTTCTATTTTCTAAATGGATTTCTTTGCTTCTTCCTCTTCTGGAATCCCTATAAGATGCAGGATATTTATGTTCTTAGATTTTTCTCAACCTCTTTTGAATTCCTGATTATTTTTCTTCTTTTAAGTTAACGTCTATAGATTTGTATTCTAGGTCACTATTTCAGGTTTCTATTTCTTTCAATTCTGTTTCTCTATTCTTTGAAGTAATTGCTTAATTCTGCTATTGTGGGGTTTGATTTTTATGTTTCTAATTGAAATTCTTCGACAGCATGCTTTGAGGAAACTAGCTTTTGTATTGTTTGACTTCTCTCAGACTCTTCTTTCAGGTATTATATCAGTGCCAACCTCATTCATTTAAACTGTCTTTCTGGTATAACCATAGCCTGTTCAACTTCAGGCATTACATTTAGGTCTGTTGGTATTCAATTATTTGTTTCTGTTTCTCTTTTGGTGTGTCTGGGATGATATCTTCTGTTGTTTCCTTGATATCTTGGCATTACTATTAGGAGTGTTATGTAAGTGGAGTTATGTGGGATGGTTAGCTCTGCTACATAGTGCAGTCGAAGGGTAATGGGCAGTTTGTATTAAGTATCTTGGGGAGAGTGTTGCATTAGGTAGTAGGGAAGCTTTCAGAAAGTGGGGTAAGTAGTGTTGCGGGGGGGTGGGGGAAGGAGCAGTAGCTAAAATAAAACCTTAGAGATAAGATATAGTTATTTGCTAGGTTAAAAGGGAGAATCATAATGCCCCCCAAATCCTGGCTTGCAGCAATAAAGGAATGGGTATTCATATTTAGTAGACAAAATAATTTTTAATGTAGGATTAGTGTCAGCTTTTGGTTTTATGAGAGAAGGAAGGACAGTACAAATTTGCTGATAAGAATTGTGATAGGGGTCTGAAGTAAAACTTCAGGTTTTTAGCATAAAAATGCTTAAAAGAGCAATAGACTAAAGTCTATTGGGCAATTGACTAAAAGGGAATAATGAGAAAAAAATATCAGAGTAAGCTACAGGATAATTGATAATGTATATTTGTTGGCCTCAAAGCTTTGTCGAGAGCTTAATTTTTGTTGTATCTGCTAATTTCTGGTTAAAGAATATGCTGAGGGACTAGAAAGCACACACATGAATTTGGAGGCAAAAGGTAAAGAGATATATATGTATGTATGTATGTATGTATGTATGTGTCTATCTATCTATCTATCTGTCTATCTATCTATTTCCTCCTGTTTGTAAGTGTACCCAGCATGGTTTAGTCCTGACTGAGGAAGACTTTTAAGAATAACACCCGACTTTGTAAAATCGGAGGGGATAGGGATTGCTCTTTTCACTGGGTGAGTGTGGACAAGGCTGGGGGTCTTCTGTCATCTACCTAGGTAGCCTAGGGAGGTGGAGTACAGTAATGTCCTTCTTAGCGGGTGACTTTCTGTGCATGTGGACTGTGACAAACATCTGTGTCCCTAGAACACAGCCTAGCTCAGCCTTGTAAAATCTGCTTTGAGCAGAAGTTGTCGCCTGTAAAACCTGGTGGCTTTTCTTTCCTTTTTATGCTACAATTTTGTTAATGAACCAGGTGGGTGAGGGCTATTATCCAGGAGAGTTAAAAAAAGCAAAGAAATGGAAACCCCCAGAAAGTCATAGTTTATAAGGTTTTGCTTAAGAGTGCTATGGGATTGAGGGCTGAGGTTCATTGCCCCAGAGAACAGGGATTAGATTGTCTGATTTGGTATCATATTTTTGCTTTTGTTCTCAGTTAATATTTAGTTACCCCTTGAAACATAATGGTCCTATGCGTGAGTTGCAACATAAATGGAGAAAATATTGGTGTAGCCGAGGTTTCCATCTTATTTAGACTCACACTCAATGCTCTTTGAAGTTGCAGTGAAAAGATCAGAAAATACACAGCTGGAGGCAAAAGTGCCCCACAAGATTTCCTTAAAGTGTTGAAAAGGCAAGATAGCCCTTTGATATCTAAAGAGAACTTGATCCAAACCATGGTGCTTTCGATCATTTCATATGCCTGTTAAAGTTGGACATGAAATAAAAAAGACCAAAAAAGAATCAATACACTGATTATTGTGCTGGGGAAGAATATTGAAAGTATCATGTGAGTTATATTAAATTAATATGCACCCTCCAAGCATAATCCTTTATGTAATAAATTCTACTTCTCTAAATTATTGGTCTTCAGGTATAGCCCATTTTTGGAAGAGAGTATCAACTAATGAACAGGAATACGATGAGATAAAGTGCTTTCTTTAATTTTGGAAGTGAGCCATAATCTTTGTTTAATGCTTATCTTGCTTACTGTGCTAATTAGACTTATTTTGTCAACTTGGTCAATAGAAAAACATGGCATTAATCAGGCCACACTTTGGTTAGAGGCCAAAGAGATAAATGGCTCTACCAAATCTGCGCTCTTTATCTTGCTGTCTGGTGACTAAAGCCTGCTGGAGCATGCATCCTGCTACTTTCGCTAGTTCTTGGCCTCAACCTATGTGCTACACTACCTGCGGGCCAAGTCAACATGTGGATTGTGTCATTAGAGCTTGAGACGCCTGCAAGACCTGTTTTGCCACAGTGCTGACATGAACATAGCTAAAACAAGAGCCTGCTGGATTCCGTCACCTTGCAGTACTGGCATTTGATATTCCATCTGGGTCTGCCTCTCTAATATCCCAAGCTCCTGACTATTAGTAACCCATCCAGCTGTTTGCTGCCTTTGGGCATTCTGCTTGCCTTTCTTCAGGGAATGCCTTGTTGTCTGCTTCCTTGACCTTGGACCTAGAAACCCATGTAAGTTGAAGGACTTCTAGTATATTAGCTGTTCCACAGGAGTGAGTTGAATTGAACCTTGTGTATTGCTGTGTGGAGTAGTTAGCTACTACTACTACTACTACTATATAGTAGTTAGCTATTATATTTCTTATCACTGTATGGATGGATAGATAGATATTAAGTGTATAATCAAGTGTCAACTTGAGAGGATTAATCATAGCCAAACAGGCTTCTATGTGAAAATGGACTTCTCCTGAAAACCCCAGGAACTCCTGTATTTCCTCCGTGAAGATGGGAGATACTCTCTATGCTAACACCCGGAGACATCCCTGAAGAGAAAGCACATGGACCTACCCCAGTGCATCTCTGGAAGCTAAAAAACCCACATGGAGACCCCTGTCAGCACTGAGATGCCTTCACTGTCTCTGGATCCAAAGACTTTCTACCCACTTGTCTATGATCATCCTGCACTAGGCATCATTGAATGTGTTTTGTGAGTCTGAAGAGGACTTTATATATTGGCATCAGACATATGGACTACTATTGACTCATGGACTTAAACTGAACTGGGTTGGGATGCTTTCTCAATATTCAATGACTCTTGTATATAAATGTCCTTCTTATACACATATGTGTTCTATGGATTTGTTTCTCTAGACTTCAAGGATATATATATATATATATATATATATATATATATATATATATATATATATCCTGGTATTTCTCCTCTAGAGCAGTAGTTCTCAACCTTCTTAATGTCACAACCCATTTAATACAGGTCCTTATGTTGTTGTGACACTCCACCACAATTCATTGTTTGTTGCTACTTCATAACTGTGATTTTGCTACTGTTATGAATCAGGAGACCCCAGTGAAAGAGTTGTTTGAACCCCAAAGGAGTCACAACCCACAGGTTGAGGATCACTGCTCTAGATATCCCTGCCTAACAATTTTACTGTTATTTGTAATATAGGTAAATGATTATACTCTTTAGCTCATTGGTTGGCCTATCAATGGGTACAAGCCATATAGACATAAATAAAATAAAATGCTGGATAGATTATTTTATTTTAGTTAGTAGTTATGAGTCTTAATGAATAAAAATAAACTTATACACATAGGTGATTTTTTCTTTTATATTCTGGAAATATTTTACAGGGGTTAAAGGAAGCTATGGTTAGTCTTCAGAGGAATGGAATCTAAGAACCCTGCATATGGATTAAGAGGTATATTTGTAAACATATCAAGACTATAAACCAGAAGTTCCCAAACATATATGGTCTACTTTCCTCTTAAAAAAAAAATTCCTCATGATCTCCCTAGCAAGAAAACCTTTTGTACTCCAGCCCAGACTCCAGGATAAAGTGTAGGTATTGCTCTTACAATGTCCATAGGTCATTCCACACACCACCGGGGGGCGGTGGCACCCACTTTGGGAAACTATGCTCGTAAAAGGAGTGATTTAAATGAGGAAAGCACTGCTTTAGGGTTGCATCCTCTCATCTTATCTATGGGCTGAGACCTGTGTGGCGTAGTGGTTGAGTGAGGGACTGTGGCCCATGGGCTTGGCGGTTGAAATCCAGTAGCAGCTCTCCAGGAGCAAGTCTGGGTAGCTCCCACGGCCACCAGAGGGCAGTGATGCCCCCCCCCAAAGAAACAAAACAAAACAAAAAACATATCTATTCAACCTGTCTGCTGAGCCAATAGTCAGATAAACTGGATTATATAAGGAAGAATATAGCATTAGGACAGAGGGAAGGCTTATGAAAAAGATTCAAAGTACAGATGATACCACCTTGTTTGCTGAAAGTGAGGAGGAATTAAATCACTGGCTAAAGATTAACAAGAATTGCTACCTTCAGAATGGTTTGTAACTCAATATATAGAAAACCAAAGTTCTCAAAACTGGTCCCATAAGTAAAATCATGATAAATGTAGAAAAAATGAAAATAAGGATTTAGTCTTGCTTGGATCCATAATCAATTGTTCGAGAAATAGCAGTCATGAGATCAAACCACATGTAGCGCTGGATAAATCTTCTGCACCTAACTTTTAAAAGTGTTCAGGAGAAAACAAGGATGTTCTTTTCATGACTCATACTCCTGACACAAGTCATGGTACATTGAATGTCCTCACATATATGTGAAAGGCTGACACTGAATAAGGAAGAGAGAATTGATGTGTTTGAATGGTGGTGTTGGTGAAGAATATTGAAAGCATCCTGGACTGGCACAGGAACAAACACATTGGTCTTGAAACTCTCCTTAGAGCCAAGGATAGAGAGACTTCATCTTACCTGGTTTGGTCTATTTCTCAGGAGCACCTGGTTGCTGGAGAGAGGCATTAGACATGGTACAGTACCAATGCGGCCATTATGAGGAGGACCTTTCATAAGATGGAGCAGCACAGAGGCTACATCCATGAGCTCAAATATAGGAGCAATTTTGAGGATGGCCGATGTTTCCTCTTAGCTTACATGGGGTATCTAAGAGTCAGGATTATCTAGAGTTAGAAGAAAACAATAAGTATATAATTAAAATATAAAATATTCATTTTATTTTATTTTATTTTATTATGCTATCATAAAGGAAATGTGTTCAGCTCGTATTTCTCTTTCATAGGCGTAAGTTGTAATAAATGTTAAATTGATAGTATTTACATTTATAAATATGGTTTTCCTCTTACTTTATCATTTTATCTCCCTAAATATGTAAGTAGTAATTAATCATGGAACAAAGAACACAACTAGAATGTATGGCTTAATCAAAAAAGAAAGGAAAAGAAAACTGTATTGATAAAATGTCACTACAAATCAGTTTCAAATTAAGGTCTTGACAATATTATACTCTTTTTATCTTCTGTTTCTAGAGAGTGAAATAAGATTAAATCAGACATTAGGCTCTGGAGGAAAATAAGTAGCTTAATTTGAAGACTTGATTTCTTGTTATTTCCATTCTGATTGGAAATAACTTTAAGTTATGCCTCATTACAAAGAAGGAATATTTGAGTTGGAAAAAATAATTTGTAATACATAGATAAGTAGGATTAATTTTATTTTTCATTAAAACAAAGTTACTTTTAAAATAGTAAGACAGATAGACAGCCCACTACCACTCAATGTAATCAGAATCACGGTGACCCTTGATACTCTTTCAGTGGCTGCAAAACTGAAAGACTCGTCTCTTTATCCACAAAGCTGCTTGTTGTTCTGAATCTCCAACCTTGTGGTCAGCTGGGCAACATTTATTTGAAATAAGGTATCTCTACTGAATTTCAGTAGTACAATACTACTAATATTATGTGAGTAAGCAACTGCTATCTTTCTTAGGTGCCACAGTGTCCGTTCCAACATATAGCCACCCAGTGCACAACGGAACGAAACACTCCCAGGCCACGTGCCATTCTCATGATTGCTCCTGTGGTTGGGTACATTGTGCAGCTACTGTGTTGCGCCCTCTTGCTGAAGACCTTGCTCTCTTTCTTTCCTGCCTCTCCGTTTTATCAAGCATGGTATTCTACTTCTAAGCATGGTCTTTTCTGACTCCATGTCCAGAAGTTTGTAAGACAAAGGTTTGCTATTCTTGCCTCTCAGGAGCACTCTGGCAATGCCTCTCATTTGTTCATCATTTTAGTAGGCCTCATAAAGGTCACAGTTCTTCACCAGCACAACCATGAAAATGTATCCATGCTTCATTACTCAGTGGCACACTTTCTCACGCATTGAGAAGCCTTCTTCCCATCCCGATGCTGAATTCTTCATAAAATTCAGCTTATCTGATTTTTTACTTACTGTACAGATGAAAGGAGTGTGATAAGAGCATAAAACTCTAAAGAAGATATGTCTTGGTTTTTACATCATATAGTAAATAAACCCATCTGTTCACAAAATTGGCACTTGACCCATATATGAAGTCTACATGAGCAAAATGAATTATTCTGAAATTTCCATTTATTTAAGAATATCCTTAGCAAAAGGATAACTTGTTATGATACATACCATAAATAAGAATTACAAGTGAGCATTATTCTGGTGGTCCCCTCTTTTAGATAAAGAGCTGAATAGGAAATTTCAAAGGGCAGCTGGAGAAGACAATGTCAGTATTATAAGGGCCTGTGCAAAGAACTAGAGTTAGAGAGCCAAAAGGGAAGAGCACACTCAGAATATTTTAAAATTAAAGAGGTCAAGAAAACATTCAAACCTCAAATATTCTATGGACAGATTACTGTATGATGCATCAAGAGAAGAGGGAAAGAATACACAGTCACTCTACCAATAAGACATAGCGTACCATAATTTCAGGAGGTAGCATAGGAGCAAGAATCAAGGAGGTTGTGTTAGACAGGGTTCTCTAGAGAAACAAAACCAAGACACTAATAAGGATATATATATATAAATATATATATACCATAATAAATTTTTAATTAATCTATAAAGCAGTATAAATGACTCAGTGGAACACATATGCATGGGAAAGCTAATATACTGCAGTCCTACAAGTCTTGAGCGCCAGCTGGTAGTCCTCTGTAGAGCAATTCAGGCTATCTGACAGCCAACAGCAAGACAGACCACCCATAGTCAGCCAGACAAAAGATCCAACGGTCTGCAGCTCCAATAGTATGAGGAAGCAGGGCTTAAAGGAATCTCAATTTACAGCAACACAGTTCATTTATTAAGTGTCCACTGGTAGTAAATTTTCCAAGTGGATGCCCAGAACAAGCAAGCTGCTGCACACTGGTTGAAAGCTTCAAGAATTAGAGAGAGGCTCCTGAGGTTCCCGAGCCATTTATATCTGCACCTTTCAATTCATCCCATATGTGTTCATTGGCCATGTTGGCACAACAAACCTACCAATTACAATCCACCCCTTGCCAACTTGGCACCTGTACACAATTCTTTAGTCATATATATATATTTTCCAGACATTATTGAAATCAAACTTGTACTTAACATCAAACATCTATCATACATATGAATGAGAACACACTGAGTCCAACTATATTTGAATATATCATACGTGAGCAAAGAAAAGATATTCAACAAGCAATATAAAGAAAAATTACTAACAATCCACAAACTTTACTTTTTCAATTGATCGCATGGTCATAACTGAAAGGTAGAACTACTTTCTTCTATTTGCCATTCTGTATTACCTTTGCCCTCAGCAAACACCTACACTGAATGTGGTGTTTTCCTGGTGGGGTGACCCAGACCTTTTTTCCTGAGGGGTCTGGGTAATTAGATGATCTAATTTACCATTTACTTTAATCTCAGGACATGGTAGTACTAACAGTTGGCTTATGGGATCTCCTGGATTCCAGACATGTTTTCCTTTACCTCCATTATGTAGCTCCAGTCCAATTTCTTCTTGGTAATCAGGATCAATCACCCCATTCAATAGAGCAACATGCTTCCTGACCTGTTGATCTAAAGGTATGAGAAGCCCAACGTGACCAGAGGGAATTCTCAGCTTCTAGTTTACTGGAATCTGTGCTGTGTTTCCAGGTGTGAGAGGTCCTTCCTTTGGTACCAGGACCTCCAGTCCTGAAGCATACAGGGTTTTTGGGACAGGAAGCAAAACTCCTGCAAGTGGGTTACAAGCAGTAGTAGTGAGTGATCTCACTACAGCTTCCACCTCTTGTTCCTGGATCCATGAATTTTGTCTATTGTAGACACAGCACCAAATATTGGTCCCTGGTTAAAACATATACACCTCCATGGAGAACAATGTTCCAGGCCCGCAAGTTGTTGCCATGTAGTTTGTGTCTTTAGGAGCCCATTCCAGCGTTCTATCAAGGCAGCAGCTTCAGGATGATGAGGAACATGATATGACCAGTGAATTCCATGGTCAAATTCCACACTGGATTTGCTGTGAAATGAGTTCCTTAATCTGAAGCAATGCTATGTGGGATGCGATTGTGGTGAATGAGGCATTCTCTAAATCCACAAATAGCAGTTTGGGCAGAAACATTGTGTGCAGTGAAGGTAAATCCATGTCCAGAATAGGTGTCTGTTCTAGTAAGAACAAAATGCTACCTTCTCCACGATGGAAGTGTTCTTATGTAATCAACCTGACAACAAGTTGGAAAAGATGGATATTCATACCCATTCTAAAGAAAAGTGACCCAACAGAATGCTCCAAATGTATACAAATCAATTTTTGTGTAGTCCATCTGTAGAAGTCAATACATACATTTGTCTTTTGTGTTGTTGAAAAAGGATCTTCTTTGAATAAGTCATTGATCTCGGAATGTTCTACCATGTTGTCTCCAGCAAGGCTATTATCACCAAAGCCATATTTTCCACATGGTGTTTCTTCTTTTTCATTTCCAACTTTTGCTTTTCTATTGCGGATAATTATCAAGTCATCCTGATTGCATACTTGATTGATTTCAGGCTCAAGATACTGGTAGAAATCTTCAATGGCTTCATCACAAACTTTCTTTCCTATAGCAGTTATATTGATTGAATCTACTGTATGCATATGTGTTGCATATAGTTACTCCATGCAACATAGAAAGA
>PVJH01016473.1:0-50462 GCA_004026705.1 Nesogale talazaci
TATCTCAACCCTGCAAAATCCCTCAATTTTTGAACCTCAAGGACTTCCTCATTTTAATCTGACTCTTTCATACTATAAAGCGCATTCTCTGGTGTCTCCCTAAGAAAAGTTGTGAATTAGGTGAAATATTTGAGCTTTTCTGTCATAAAATGTCTGTAGACCTCTTTGTCTTCATTGATACTTTGAGAGAGGAATAATATGTTGAAAATAATTGTCTCTCCAAAATTTTAAAACATAGTTTTCTGTTCTAGCATCCAATGTTGCTATGGTTAAGTCTAATGCCATTCTGATCCTGTTTTTATTTGTGAAAGACTCTCTCCCTAAAATTCTTAAAATTCCATAAGGATGACCTCACTTCATCCAATCAAGGGAGCAATCATAGGGTTTGTCATTCTGGAACCTCTCATATTTCAGTTTTTGGAAGGTATTCTTGTTTTATTCTCTTAACGGTGTCATCCTTTCCATCACCTCTCTTCCCACTCTGAACTCCCAAAGTTTATATGTAAAACTTCCTGGATGGATCTTACAATTCTCTTATACTTTCTTTCTTTTTGTTCAACATTCTTATTTTCACCATCTAGGTAAATTCAACAAAGTTTTGTTCAAACCATTCACAAAGATTTACATATAACCCCTTCTTAGGAGGATGGACATTAGAAAAATGAGTGAAGGGAGACATTGGTCATGTAAGACATGAACAAATAACAATAATTTAAAATTATCAAGGAGTCATGAGGGAGGGAGAGAGGGGAAGGGGGAGGGAAATGAGCTGATACTAAGGGCTCAAATAGAAAGAAAATGTTTTGAAAATGATGATGGCAACATATTTACAGATGTGCTTGACACAATGGATGGATGTATGGATTATGCTAAGAGCTGTACAAGCCCCCAGTAAAATGATAAAAATGTTATTGTTCAAAACCCTTAATGATATTTCTATATAAATGAATGTGAAAAAAAATACTTTTTGTCATGAGCTTTTTACTGTTCTGATATTTCCTCTGTCCAAGCATCCTATTGTTTATAGGGTTGAGTTGGGGTTTTTTTCAATTGTGTCTCTCTAAAGACATTAGTTGAAGATTTCTTGAAGCTTTCCTCTGTTTGCAACATTATCTCTTTATCACTGAGTCTCTCTTTTTTTTTCTTGCATCACTGCTCTGGTGGAAGTAGGAAGCCCAGCCTTGTCCTGGAGAGCTGCTGCTGGATTTGAACCGTCAACCCATGGGCCGCAGTCCCGCACACAACCACTGTGCTACTGGAGCTCAGCCTCTGAGTCTCTTTTAACATCATTGTGTTTGTTTGTTGCACGATGTGTGTGTTTGTTCATCTCATTCTTCCAACGCCTAGCAACTTTAGATTTTCCATACATGTTTTAAGAGTCTTTTCATAAGATGTGCTGTATGTACATGCACAGAGTGTTTGATAGTGGGGTTTGGCTCGGAGAATTCAAAAGGCACACGATTCTTGTTAGTGGAGGTTTCCAAATAGCTGTCGAAGGAAACAGCTTCTCAGGAGTTACTGCATTTCTCCTCCAAATGATCTTTTTACTCTATGGCTGAAAATCTAAAGAAGTGAGGGAGGGAGGCTCTGTGTGTCTGCTGAGCTTGTAAGGCAATAGGGAAAAGGTGCCAAGGATTCCTCCATTTGCTATCACAAATTGACATTAATTTCCTAGTGTTATTTCATACCACACCACTCAACAATTCAGATCAAAGGGAGACACAATAATTTAATTCTCCAAAGAATGAATATTTGGTCTCCTGGGTGAGAACAAAAGGTAATGAGGAAACTGCCTGCTGACTCTGAAGAAATTGGGGAGGTACCTTGAGATCTGTCAGCCACCTGTCTTCCCTAACCCTCCCAACTCTCGACTATCTCTGGCACTGTTCTTGCTGAGCCTCTCCAGCATTCCATGAACAGATCATCTGCAGGCATTCATGTGGACTTTCTCTACTCTGTGAAATGGTTTGCATGCCTACATCTGTTTCCTATTTCCGGGAAAGTAGTTTCATTATTCCATTTGCTATTGTCCTTCTTACTACTCCTTTTATCCTTACAGATTAGTATCTTTATTCTTTCACCCCACTCGAAGGGTGCTGGAAGAAAAGAGACACGCTGTGGATGATGCTTTCATTAACAAAAAAGTCTCATGTCAATCTTAAAGAAACACCAAAGTTAGCCAAGTGAGAAAATAAAATGACCAGTCCAGGCAGAGGACATTGGAAAGGTCTTCTGGTAGAGTAGTGGTTCTCAACCTTCCTAATGCAGTGACCCTTTAATAAAGTTCCTCATGACCCCTGAATGATAAAATTATTTGCATTATTACTTCATAACTGTAATTTTGCTACTCTTATGAATCAGGCGACCCCAAAGGGGTGGCAACCCACAGTTTGAGAACCACTGTAGCAGAGTAATAAGATAATAGACTCCACTGCCTGATCCAGAAGAGACATTGAAGTAGGATAGCATTCCATTTTCAAGTTCAAGAGCCAGGATCAGACTGACCTAATTTCACCTTTCTCACTTACCAGTTTTGTATCATCATCAAAATTATGTAACCCTTCTGAGTCTCCAGCTCCTAACCTATAGAATATATTAAAAATTATTAGCCATCCAGATGCACGACACAATAAAACACTTCTCACCATTGTTCCACGTCTGTGGTCACTTGCAGACTGAACGTCTGTGACCCACAGAGTTCTCACTGACTGACTTTCAGAAGTAGATTCCCAGGATTTTCTTCTATTTGCCCTTAGTCTTAGTCTGGAGATACAGTAGAAACCTGTTAACCATCATAGAAACATGAAAGCCTATACTGATGTCTCTGTGGTGACTTCACTTCAAGTACAATGGTCCAGACTGAACCCAAGTCTTTTGCATGAAAAGCATAAAGACTGCTATCGAACCATCAATGCATAACCTTGTTGAGTCAACTAAGTAAAATGATAGTTTATCAATGGCTTAAAATCATATCCAGAGAAACAATAAACATTCAATAGACATGAGCTAGCAGCAGCTAGCATTGTCATCATTTAGAAAACCATCCTGAAAGGGAAACTTTGATTCAAAAAGCTGGCAAAGATCATTTACACATGCAAGAAATACAATTGTGTGCAGGATCTGTGATAGCGTTAGAAAATCCCTCAGCTGGGTTCTATTCCCTGAAAGAAAAAGAAGTGATAATTTCTGTAAGGAGATATTGTTTACACATTCAGGTGGTATCCTGAAAGGAGACATGACAGTACAAACTCAGCTGATAATCTAAACGAAGCCACATCCAGTATGCCCAGTGGAAACTTGGAAGACAGGTTAGGTATCTCCTTCCAGAAGAAGTCACTGAGATCTCTGTGAATCCCCATTCTACTCTGGCCCACATGGGGTTACGATGAGTTGAAGCTGATGCAATAACAATATTTTGGCTTTTCATGTCATTATTAAATGCAATAAGAACAGGACAAAAATGTCACCTCCAAAGTGTAGAACTAGAAAGCTAAAATTAAAAGGCAAAGGAGAATGACTGTCAGTTGGGGAAACTAGCCTAGAGCTATCCTCCCACAACTCAATCCGTCACTTGTGGGAAGAATCAGATGTCTGCTATCTTCTCCTACAGGACCTTGTACTTACTTTGGAACAGCTCATTAACTGATCATGCATTTTTCTCAAGAGACTATGAGTATGGAGATACTTTTAGGCCTACTTCCACCCTATATCCCAAATACCTAGCACACATGATTTTCAGTATTAATTGAAAACTGGTTACATTCTGTAAAAATAATTTGGGGGCAGCATCTCATCTCCTCTAACATCATGAAAGGAGAGGAGAATCAAAGTCACCTCTCTAAGACCGAATCCTATGAAGTAGAGGTCAATCCTACTGCCCCCATCCAACACCTTGACCAATTGGACACCCGTGCTTTGCTCTCACCCCAATGCTCATGGCACTCTCTGCTTTTCTGCTGGTTTTGATAATTTGTTAAAGTGGCCACATGGAAGTTACAGGCAATACTTGTGATTAGTGTGTCATATAGATATTAAAAATTACAATTCAGGAACAGAAAGAATATGATGTTGTTAGGTGTCATTGATTCAGTTCCAATCAACAGGAAACCCATGTGCAACAAGACAAATCACTGCCCAGTCCTGTTCCAGCCTCACACATTTTCCTATCCTTCAGCCCATGGGTACAGCCACAGTGTCAGTCCATATCCTTTCTCTTTTCCACTGTCCCTCTACTTTACCAAACATGATGTTCTTCTCCAGAGACTGGTCTCTCTTCATAACATGTCCAGAATATGTAAGACAAAGTTTCACCATCTTTGGCACCAAGGAGCACTCTGGCCATTTTTCCTCCAAGACAGATCTGTTTGTCCTTTCAGAAATCCATGGTACGTTCAATATTCTTCTCCAGCACCATAATTCAAATGCATGGATTTTTCCTGGTTTTCTTTATTCAATGTCAAATTGTGTTAGTCTGGGTAGACTAGAGAAGCAAATTCATAAACATATATATATGTATATATGAGCGAGTTTATATAAAGGGTAATTGTACATTATGAAAACATCCCAACCCAGTCCAGTCTAAGGCCATAAGTCTGATAGTACCCCACTTGTCCCTAAGTCCTCTTCAAACTTGGAAAACACATGCAGTGATGCCAAATGCAGGGTGTTTACAAGACAGTGGATAGAAAGTCTTTGAATCCAGTGACATTATAAGCATCTCAGCCCTGGAAGGGGTCTCTCTGTGACTTTTCTGACTTCAGAGTTCTGGTTGCATCAGGGTAGGTCCATGTGGCTTCTCCAGCTTAGGGCACTAGCATAGTTCCACATGTCTTGTCAGTCGCAATGTCTCCCAGGGAATGACAGCGAGAGAGAAATATCTCCTGCCTGCAAGGAGGAAATCTGATCTCCCAGAATTCTCAGGAGGAGGCCATGTCCCTACAGAGACCCCGTTGGCTATGATCTGTTTGACAGGCTAGACTCCACCCCTATATGCTTAATCCTTAAATTGACAATTATATATTGACCACACCAACTTTCACATGCATATGAAGCAATTGAAAATACATATTCTGAAAAAAAAAAGAAAATACATACTATGCCTAGGGCCAGGGATACCTTAGTCCTCAAAGTAACATTTTTGCTTTCCAACACTCTAAAGAGGTCTTGTTTACATAATGAACTGAGTTGCTTGATATTTGACTGCTGGTTCCATAAGCATTGATTATGGATCCAAGAAAAATAAAATGCTTGAAAACTTCAACCTTTTTCTCTATTTATCATGATGTTACCTATTGGTCCATTGGTGAGGATTTTGGTCTTCTTTACATTGAGTTATAATTGTACTGAAGGCTGCAACCCTAGATCTTTATCAACAATCACCTCAAGTCCTCCTCAATTTCAACAAGCAAGGCTGTATTACATGCATAGCACAAATTATTATTAAGCCTTTCTCCAGTTCTAAATGGCACATTCTTCATACAAGCCAGCTGTTCTGTTGAATTACTCAGTCTGCAAATTGAATAAGTATGATATGAAAGGAGTTGACCTTGATGCACCTTTCCTGATTATAACCTATGGAGTAATCCCTTATTCTGTTTGCACAACTGCCTCTTGATCCATGTATAAGTTTTTAATGAATGTAATGAAGTGTTCTCAAATTCCCATTCTTTTCAAGAATAACCATAGTTCATTATGAACCACACAGTTCAATACCAATACAGTTCAATAGTCAATAAGACACAAGTAGACATCTTTCTTGTATTCCCTACTTTGATCTAAGGTCTCTCTGAAATCAGCAATGATGCCTGTGTTCCACATCTTCTTCTGAATCCTGCCTGAACCTTTCTAACAGTTCCCTGTAAAAATACTGCTATAACCATTGTTGATGATCTTCAGGAAAATTTTACTTGCATATGATATCAATGGTTTTATTCTATAGTTTGAACATTCTGTTGGGTCTCCTTTCTTTGGAATGGGTATAAGCATGGATCTCTTATAGTCTGTTGACCAAGGAGCTGTCTTCCAAATTTCTTGACAAGGTGATTTCTTCCAATGTTTCCTCAGTTTATTGAAACTTTTCTAGTGGTATTCCATCAGTCACTAAAGTCTTATTTACGGTTAATGTTTTTTGTGCAGTTTGAGCTTTTTCCTTTAGAACTATTTGTTGCTACTCATATGACACCTCTTGAAATGGTGTGTACTAGTTCTTTTGATACATTGACTCTGTGTATTTCCATCTTCTTTTGATGATTCCTGAATTATACAATATTTTCCCCATAGAAATTTTTAAAGTTGCAGCTATTGGCTTCAATTTTTTTCTTTATTTTTCTTTCAGTTGAAGATACACTGAGGGAATTCTTTCCTTTTGGGTTTTCTAACTTTAGGTCTTTCCACATTTCATTATAGTAATGTACTTTGTCTTACCGATATTCCCTTTGAAAGTTTCTATTCAACTCTTTGACTTCATCATCTCTTCCATTTGCTTTCACACAAGTAGATATTTCCCTTAAAAGAGCGATGATTAAAAGGAATACCACAGAATGCAGTTATGTTGTTAGGACAACTTCTGTTAAATCATGTCCACAGGTCAGACTCTCTTTAGCAATACGCCTTTGGCCCTCAATCCTCAGGTCTCTGGGGCCAGTTTCGCTCCTGACTTGAGCAAATGTTACAAGTACATTTACCTCTGCCAAGAAGTGAATGAAGACATCCCACTTCATAGAAAAATCTTGTTCTGCACACTAGGCTATCTCTGTAGGGTTGACAGGTCTAGCTCCACCAATTGACCCAGAGGTACCCACTCTGTCAAGTGGAACTACCATATTGTTTTCTTATGGCAGTAGGTCTATGTATCTTCTGTTGTTGCTGCTTCTCTGAGATTGCTTCCCAACAGTAAATGCCATGTTCACTATTACAGTTTTTTTTCTGTGTCTCTGCGGTCACAGAGGTTCTCAGAACAGGGATATTAGATCCAAGCAACATATTTCATTCCTAGCTCTTTCACTTGCAAGATTGCAGCTGTGATTAAAGCAATAGTGTACCCTAAGAAAGGCAGTGACCTGAGTAAGCAAAACAATTTAGACAATGTAAACAATGACCATACCTTCTAGGTTCTAGGTTTTGGTTAAGATTTCTGGATTCTGGATGAGGGCCCCATGATCCCGGGCTTCAGCGCTGTGATTCAATTCCACTAAGATGGCAACTCTGATACAAAAAACCACGACCTTATCCTTATAGACCACTACAGTCATGGCTCTGCTTCCCATGCTTCTTCCAACAATTCTGATAAACTTTTGATTGAAGTTTTTCTCTGGTTGACTTTGTGATTGTTGCTAACACTTTTCTTTAAGGTAACATAAGTAACTGCCTTGGACAGTCTCCTGCCTGTGGAATTCCAAAAATATGGACAGCTTTCTGTGATCCCTTGATTCTAACCTGATGGGTTTCTGGTGGTGAAAATTCTCAGACATATATGATAATATTTTGTGTCAACTTGGCTGAATCAGGATTTTCAACAGTGGATGGCAGCTAACATCTTGTAATCCTACTTGATGTGGCCTAAAACGTAATCATAGCCAATCAGTGTTAAGAAGATAAGGATAGGATTAAGTTATATTAGGTCATAACCCTTGTGTAATCAACTACAAGGACGCTTCCTCAGCAGTGTGCCCTGATTCAAATATGTAGAAAACATTACAGGAAAGTTTTCTTGCTTTTTGCGGGACATCTGGCTCACATCCAGTTCTTTGAACTTGAGCCAATCACCTGCCATATTGCACATAAATTCTAGGAGTCAGCAACAGCCTGATACCTAACCTGCCAAACTTGGATTAATTTGCCATTGTAGCCACACACTTGACCAACTGGACTGGGACATATTTGATCTATAGCCACCAGTCTATAGTGTCTGTTAAAGCTAAAAGATTCAGGAGAAGCATCTAACCTAACTTTTTAGAATAGCTGTTTTTGGCATATAATTCACCTAGAATACAATCCAATCTTTCAATCATATGAGAAAGTGTGGTATAATCATTATCACAATTGATCTTAGAACTTGTTCTATTTTTACATCATTTTATTGGGGACTCAACAACTCATCACAGTCTTTACATACTCTATATGCTCGAGTATAAACCAACCCAAATATCATCCGAAGCACCTAATTTTATAAAAAAAAAAAAACTGCATTTAAAAATGTGCTGAAAAACTTGACTTATACTCAAGTATCTATGGTATATCCATTATTGTCAAGACTTGTTCTTCTTTAGTTCCCTGTTTTCCCCAGATTTCCCTGCCATACCTCCAGGAAACCGTCAATGCCGTTAATCTACTATCACTGTAGATTCGCCTATCTTGGATTTCACATTAAAAAAAGATAAAAGGAAAAAAACAGGCTGAGTCCTGGTGGCATAGTGGTTGTGTGGGGGACTGCGGCCCACAGGGCTGAAGGTTCATATCCAGCAGCAGCAGCTCTCCAGGAGCAAGGCTGGGCTTCCTACTCCACCAGGGGGGTGATGCCACAAAAACAAAACAAAGCAAAAAGAAAAGGAAAGGAAAGAAAAGGAAAAAACACCAAAACAAATAACAACAATAGCGACATAAAATAGAGAAAAACCAATCAAAAAGAAAGGAGAATTGATGACTGTATAATCCCACTGAAGGGGAACAAATAACAGAATTGCAGGTGAACTGATACACGGGATGGTGTAAGATCCAATAAATAATAATAATGATAATTAGAATAATATAATAGAAGAATCAGGCTTTGGGGGCTTAAAATTGGGGAGAAAGGGACTAAGGGGAGCTGATATCAGAACTCGCCAAAGCACTTCTACTCTTCAGAGATTCTCTTTGTGTCAACATCGACTTGATGGCAGTGAGTTTTATAAATAACCTAAATTTTTCAAAGCTATGTACGTAAATGTTTTAATTACACAATCTTAATACCTTCAAATCGCTCTCCATTACTCTTAATACATTTATCAACTTTGCAATTCTATTCTTGAAAATATTTTTCAAACTCATCTGTTTGAAGAACTGACAGCACCTTGATCTCTATTTTTTAATGATTTTATTGGGGGCTCTTATAGCTCTTTTAACATTCCATACATCATTTGTATCAAGCATATTTGTATATATGTTGCCATCTTCATTTCCAAATATTTTCTACTTGAACCCTTAGTATAAGCTCCTCTTTCCCCCTCCTTTTATTTGTTTTTTTATAAATCATTTTATTGGGGACTCATACAACTCCCATCATGATCAATATATATGCCAATTGTATGCAGACCACATCTGCACACTTGTTGCCATTATCACTCTCAAAACATCCTCCCTCCACTTAGGCCCCCAGTACCAGCTCCCATATTTCCCTCCCTCCCCCACAAACCCTTAATAGTTTACAAATTGTTATTATTTTTTCATATTATCCACTGACTGAGGTGTCCTTTCACTCGCTTCCCTGTTGTTCATACTCCAGAGAGAAGGCTATATGTAGATCCCTGAAATTGGTTCCCCCTTTCTATTCCACCATCCCTCCACCCTCCTGGTATCACCACTAACACTACTTGTCCTGAAAGGATTGTCTATCCTAAATTCCCCATGTTTCTGGCTCTAGTGTACATCTCTTGGTCTAACTGAATTTGTCAAGTAGAATTGGGATCATGATAGTGGGTGGGAGGAAGCATTTGAGAACTAGAGGAAAGTTGCATATTTCATTGTTACTACACTGTACCTTGACTGACTCACTTCCTCCCTGCAACCCCTCTGTAAGGGAATGTCCCTTCACCTATTGATGGACTTTAAGACCCCAATCTGTACTCCCCCTCCTTTATAATGATATAATTTTAGTTCTTTGATGCCTGATACCAGATCCCTTGGACAACTTGTGTTCACACAGGCTAGTGTGCTTCTTCCATGTGGACTTTGTTGCTTCTGAGCTAGATGGCCACTTGTTTACTTTCAAGTGTTTAAGGACCTGGATGCTATATCTTTTGATAGCATGGCACCATCAGCTTTCTTCACATTTGCTTATGCACATATTTGTCATCAGTGATCAAATCAGGAAGGTGAGCACAAGTGATTTTTAGTTCTTGATACCAAGGGCTCAAGTAGAAAGAAAATGTTTTGAAAATGATGATGGCAACAAATGTACAAATGTGCATGACACAATGGGTGGGTGGAGGGATTATTATAAGAGTTATATGAACCCTCAATAAAAGGATTTTTTAAAAGAAACATTACAAAGAGAATGTGGAATACAGAATACCATTGCTAATGTCAGATAGATACTGGCTGAAAGCTGAGGATAACTAAAAGATGCTCATTACTGTTCTATTGAATATGAAAGGTACTTGACTGTCTGGACCATGGCAAACTATTAAGAAGGTTAGGAATTTCAGAACTTCATTATGGTCATGAACACAACTGGACCTGAAACAAGAAGCTCCAGGTCATTGCATGGTAAAAATCGGGAAATGTGTGCTAGAGTAGTATCCTTTCACCATACTCATACAACTTCTATACTAAACAAATAATGCATGAAATTGAACTGCATGAAGAATTTGGGGGAAGCCTTATTAACAAGCTGAAATATGCATCTGATACAACATTGCTTCCAGAAAGTAAGGAGGACTTGAACCATGTCAAGGAAGATCAAAGATGGCAACTTTCCACATGTACTACAGCTCCATGTCATAACAAGCAAAATCCTGACAATTGGGCCAATTGTTATGAAAACAAAGAAAAATTGAAGTTGTTGAGGATTCAGTGTTTCTAGTATCCCAATCAGTAGTTGACGTTCAACCATTTCAAGAAGCAGCATATGAGTAAGAGCCAGTTATACTTCTGTCTGCTGAGCAAATGATCAGAGAAATTAGATTATCTGAAGAAGGATGTGAGATTCGCATAGGAGGAAGGCTAATTCACAGTCTGTGATATGCAAATGACACGCTTTGTTTGCTGAGTATGTGGAAGACTTGAAGTACTTACTGAAGAAGGTTAAGGATTATAGCCTTCACTGCTGAATGGCGGCTTGTGTAACTTCAAGCCTGTAAGACTCCAGACACTATATTCTTTAATACCAGGACACCATGCACTTCCTTCACCACATTAGCTTAAGCACTTGTTTTACCTTCAGCGACTGTATTGGGAAGGTGGATAACTCAGACTGCTGACTGGTTAAAACAAAGTGTTCTTGTATTGAGGGAGAGTATGAGCAGAGTCCCAAAGTCCCTCCCCTACCTCAGTGTATTGCTGTATAAATATATGAACATGGGCCAATGCCTCTATTTTTGTGGATTAATGTATCTACCTATGTACATTGAGGAGTCATAGAGACCAGGTAATAAGCATCCACAGACACATAACAAACAAAAACATATTGTTGGGAACAAGGGAGAGTGGAGCAGAGATCCAAAGACCATATGTTGACAGTGGAGATTTCCCCACAGAGGGCCACAAGGAAGGGATGAGTCACCAGGGTTCAATAAAGCATTGATGAAACCACACTATTTCTCTTGTTCCTTAAGGCTTCCTCACCCACCCACCCCCACTACCATGACCCCAGTGCTGCTTCTCCATTCAGACTAGATCAGAACACGTGCACAGGTATAGAAAGAGATGGGAGTTCATGACACACAGAATCTAGAAACAGAAGTGGAAATTATGATACCAGAAGGGTAGGAGGAAGTGGGGGAGCGGAATGAAGAAAGGGAGAACTGAACACAATGATTGATGCATAACCATACACCCCTCTACAGGAGAAAGAACAAGATCAAATATGGGGAAAGGGAGACAGTGATCATTGGAAGAGATGAAAATAATAATAATATACCATCTATCATGGGGTTATGAGGGAGGGGGGAAGCTGATATCAAGGGCTTGATAGAAAATAAATGTCTAGAAAAGAATGAGGAACCATATGTACAGTCATGCCTGATTCAATTGATGTATGAATTGTGATAAGAGTTGTATGAGCCCCCAATAAAATGATTTAAAAATAAACAAACAAATATGATATTGTTCTTCAGGGACTTGTCTCTCCCAACAACATGTCAAATATATGTAAGATGTTTTATCAGTCTTACCTATAAGGAACATTCTGGTTGTACGTCTTCCAGGACAGATTGGTTTCTCCTTCTGTCAGTCCATCGTACTTTTAACACTCTTTTCCAGCATCAAAATCTAATGCATTAATTCTTCTATCTTGTTTATTCAATGTTCAACTTTCACAAGCATATGAAGCAATTAAAAATACAAGGTTAGGTGCATCTTTGTGTTCAAAAAGATATTCTTCCTTTACAATACTTGAAGGAGTTCTGCACATCAGACTTACCTAAGTTAACTCATCTCTCATCTCCTGATTGCTATTCCCCTGAGCACTGATTGTGGATCCTAGCAAGACAAAATCAAACCAAATAAACAAACAAACAAAAAAAAAACCTTGACAATGTCAACCTGTTCTCCATTTATCATGATGTTACTTGTTGAACAAGTTGGAAGGAATTAGTCATAATCTATCCTGAAAGCAACGATCTTTAATCTTCACCAAAACATGAGCCAAATTCTCATTTTCAGAAAGCAAGATTGTATCATTGATACCACATTCCTATTCATATAGTCAAGCTTCTCGGTACATAGACTGAATAGTATGGTGAGTGGATATAAGCCTGACAACCACCTTTCATGATTTTAAACTTTCCTGTATTCCCTTTATCTGTTCACACAACTAACTGCCTTTCATCCATATGCACATTCTGCGTAATCACGATTAGGCGCTCCGGAGTTCTCCATTTGTCTCAAGGCTATCCATAGATGGTTATGATGAACACAGTTGAATGCCTTGGCATAGCCAAAACTCCCAAGTAAACATCTCTCTGGTATTCTCTGCTTTTCAGCTAATTTCATCTGATCTCATAATGGTATTACTTGCTGCACATCTTCCTCTGAATCCAGTCTGGCCTCTGTCAGCTCCCAGTTATTCTACTTCGGCAATCATATTTAGAGCATCTTCAGCAAAATTTTATTTCCATGTGATATCAATGATATTGGTCTATAGTCTGAGTATTCTGTTGGCTCACCCTTCTTTGTAGTGAGCGCAGATAGAGATCTCTTCCAGTAAGTTGGCCTGAGTAGCTGTCTTTCAAATTCCCTGGTATAAATGAGGGAGTATTTACAGTGCTTCATCAGCAGGTTTAAATATCTCAATTGGGGCTGAGCCCCGGTGGCGTAGTGGTTGTGCGCAGGACTGCGGCCCACTGGGACGGGGGTTCAATTCCAGCAGTGGGGCTGGGCCTCCTACTCCCACCACCGGAGAGCAGTGATGCCCAAAATAAATAAATAAATAAATAAATAAATAAATAAATAAATAAATAAAAATTAAAAAAAAATAATAAATATCTCAATTGTTATTCTGTCAATTTCTGGAGACTTCTTTTGGGATAATGCTTTCAGTGGAGTTTGAACTTCTTTCTTTTGTACCATTAGTTCTTGCTCATATGCTACCTCATGAAATGAAGGAATGCTAACCAATTATTTTTGGTACTGTGACTCTGTGTATTTCTCCTTTTTCTTCTTCTTTCCTTTCCATCTTCTTTTGAAGATGTTTGCATCATTCAGTATTTTTCCCATAAGACTTTTCAATATTGCAACCTGAGAGTTGAGTATTCTCTTCAGTTATTTCCATTTAAGATATACTGTCTGTCCTTCCTTTTTCGTTTTCTAACTCTATTCCAAAAAGATACTCAGGTATGAAGAAGAAACAACTTTATATCAAGAAAGAAATTTATATTAAGGAAGAACTTTAAATTAAGGTCAAGGCAAAAGAAGGCTTCTTCACTTTCTTCAGTGTCCTAATCTAAATTTCCTTTGAGCTACATAAACCTTCAAGTCAACTTAGGCCTTTACTATTAAGCACCTTAGAACTTTTCTAGATTTTCCCATTCTTTAATTCCAAAACTGTTGCCACATTTTAAGAGGTACCCTACTCTTTGTTTCAAATACTGTCTTAGTAATCTTTTTGTGAGATGTCATCACATAGGCTCTTACTCAACATCACACTACATACAACATAGCAAAGTACTGTCTGATCCTGCAATGGCCTCACAATCATTATGTTTGGGTTCAACCATCAGGCTGAGGGTCAGAACTGACTTCAGTATTTTTTACTGACCCTCTATTTTACTGTGATAGGTAAGTTTGTTGTGCCAAAGAAGATAGATAGGTTTGTTGTGACAACATGGCCAATGAACACACATGAGATCAATTGAAGGGCGGAGCTATAAATGCCTCAGCAAACCTCGCCTTTCTCTCTCTTGCTCTTGTAACCAGACCAGCCAGCTGCCTTGCTTGTCCTGTGCCTCAATTTGCAAGCTACACTACCCATGGGACACCTAAGCTGTGGACTGTGTTGCTGTGAGTTAAGGTTCCTTCAAACCCTGCTTCACCACCCTCTTGAGCTGGGGACTCTCGGACCCTGTCATCTGGCTAACTATTGGTGACCTGCATTGCTATTTGCTTCCTATAGCCAGATAGCATGAATTGCTCACAGAGGACTACCCGATGGCCCTCAAGACTCAAAGGACGGCCAGTATACCAGCTGTCTCACACAAATGAGTTGCACTGAGCCATTCATACTGCGTTATAGATTAGTAAATTGTTTATTTCTTATGTTGTGTGTTTCTATCTATACAAATATACATAAAATTATCAGTGTCCTGATTTTGTTTCTCTAGAGAACCGTCTAACACATTTACCTTCCCTAGCTGCTAGTTTCTTCCAACAACATGTCCAACATATGTGAGACGAAGCCTTCCTATCCTCATTTCTAAAGAGCATTCTGGCTGTCCTTTCTGAAAGACCTATTTGTTCTTCTGATGGTCCGTGGTACCTTCAGTCTGTGATACCTACTTTTCACCACTATCAGTTCTAATGCATCAATTTTTCTATGGTCTTCATTCTTCCTTGTATAATTACTCATTGTTGTTATAACAAGAGATAAGACAAGCGGATAACTTTAATGAACAGCTTAAGAGGGGGGACATTTAAGTTCAGGATGCTAGCTCTAGGAGGAAGATTTCCTTCTCTGCTAACTTCAAAGGAAACTCCTTGTCTTTCGCCATCTCTGACCCCAATGTACTTAGAGATATGTATGCATTTTAGCATTCAGCTTCCTCTACGTCAATAAGTTCTTCGTGCAACAATCCCAGATCCAAAGGTACCCACCACCCTCAGCTCCTCTTTCACAATGGTAGTATGCTCAGTTCTCTCTTGCATGAAAAAAAGGTGTTACATAAGCAAAGACTTGGCCAGAGCAAGGCAGTGACTGCGGTAAGGCTGAAGACTTCAGCCTATACCCCGTCCATCCTGCCTCACAGAGATTATAGCAAATAATGATCTCAGATCACACAATGGAGGATTCACTACACCATTGCCTAACAGCCAAGTTACACCACTGTGAGGACTGTCAAACACCTGAGATTTAGAGCCTAGCCAAGTTGACACATAGTCACATATTTTCAGGAGGCCACAATTCACTCCATGAGAAATTTACTAATATATTTTTTCAGCAAGTCTGAAGTCACTAAAGCATAAGTAGCAGGTTTGGCGTGCCAATCCCATTATGCGCATGACCTAACAAGTCCACCATAACTGCTGCCATGTTCTTTTATCACAATGTCTTATGTATAAATTCAGTACAGTAGTGAAGTAAGCAACCCAATTTGACTCCAATTCTATTCTCTTTTCTCCAAGACTGGCTTAAATTGCACCCAAACGGACCCAACTATATTACCCTCCAGCTCCAAATGCCCGTTCCATACTCCACTCACCCACCCCTGTACACACACACACACACACACACACACACACACTTGAGAGCAAAGCATCCCAATGAAGGTCTATGGTGCTGACTGGTTTTCTTTTCACAGGATACTTTAACCATACCTTTCTTATTAGACAGACATTTTGTCACAGATTATTAAAATAAAACAATGCTTGTTAAAGCAAATGAGAAAAAGATGCTTTCTGTAACGTCTTGTATTTTACTTTCTGTAGACTTGCCAAATTGCAGGATTCTACGATGTTCCCTGTCACCACAGAAAATGAATGACTTTTTATGCTAGCATGCTGGGTGGAAAAGCATCCTAAAAATGAAACCTCATGTTTATGATGCACTTATGGGCCTCAAAGTGCTTTCACATGCTCGTGTCATTTGGAGCTAGCCAACAATTGAAATTAAGACCAGTCCAGTCTTGCAGTAGAGACACAAGGACTCTGTGAGTGTAATTGATATAACCAAGGTCAGACAGGGGGTTGTGAGCACACACAAGAGGAGAAAATTAGCCCAATGGGCAGCAGTCTGAGAGGAGGGAGACTTTGGTTTTCCCTCTGCTCCTGAATCTAAGGAGATATGCAGCTCTGGACAAGCCCCTTCTTTTCTCTTCTCGGTTTCTTTCTTTGCAAATAGAAGGTGAAGCTAAAGACCCATCCAGTTCTGAGCCTCTGAATATATAGACTCTGACCTGTGCTTTCTGAGCCCTTTCCACTCTGAGGCCACTTGAAATCATTGCCTAGAATCCATGCTCTGCTCTCACCCCAGAGCCCAATGCATTGTTGTTCCTCAATTTCCTGTTACTTGCTTTAAAAGACCACAAATTGTATACAAATGGTTTCAGTACCTGTCCAAGGTGATATTTGTCAGTCACCTTATTAAGCCAGTCCACTAGTCCATTGGTTCATTTGCCAGGCTGTGAGAGTCCCCAATTCATGGTGAGAAAGAAAGCATCACCTCTTCTGCCTCATTTCCAAGAGCTGTGGCAGATAAATGAGTGCCTCAACCAAAAACCAAGGTGATATACCTAAAAGCACCTTCTGTGATGCCTGGATACAATATAAACTCCAAGAGTGAGTCTCCTTCCCTGCTTACTTTGTAATAGAGTACATGTATCTTCATAGAAGAAACAAGCAAGTCTTTTAATTCTATTTCAAGATACTTTCTTCTTTAATATTATAATCTGGCAGCCTTCTACAGTAGGTAGAAAATCAAGCACAGAGTTTAACTAAAAATAGAGATGACAAATAAGCACATAGTGTTTTTGTAGGAGAATTAAATTATTGTGAAGCAAGCAACCGCACTGGTATCTTAAATTTTTTCATTAAAAGGCAATCCCGCTCCATTGAGTTCATTTAAATCCTTTGACTGAGGTTTACACTTAGAACAAATGTTTTTAATTTCATTATACACTATCAAACCAAGCAAGTCATTGTTTGTGCAAACTCAGCCTCCATAATTTATAAATGTCCATTTTCCCTCTACTGTCTAGCTCTATTTAAATTTCAGTATTTTCCCTTGTCTTCTATTTTCTGCTTTCCTTCATTGTTCCTTAAATCAAGCAGAGAAAATTTGAAGTACTCCCAATCACGCATTGAAGCCTGTTCGATCCCAGTGATTGCTTTTCAAATATCAAAGTCCGAATGTAAACCAGGAGATTTTCCAGGGGTAGGAATAGAAAAGTGTGCTTGCTGCATGTCATTGCCATGAAAGAACAGAGAAAACCCAGAACGGTTATTTATCTCAGGTCTTAGATAATTTTGCAAGCATGTCAACATCCTGAGCTAGCAGTCGAGTTCACTTACTAGAACCCAGGAACAACAAAGACTAAATATGCTCAAATACGATGGAGCGATTCAAGAACTCCGACACAAGACACTTATATCATGATATATAGTGAGATCTGGTAACTGATACCACCCATCTGAAATTCAGGTGTAAACCATAAAGTGCTTACAGCATTGAAAATGCCAGGACATGAGCAGGGGTCACTACAGTTAGGGGCACGGAGGGCAAGAACAGTGCCAGCTGACATGCTACCAAGTGCATAAGAAAGAAGGGTAACTACGAAAAGTGACTTGACACATATTAAATGCCAGCGTTCGTTATCAGTAGAGGCACTGAGTCCTATGAGTACCATAGGCCCCAGGGATGATGACAATGTGTGTATAAGCCAACAGAAGAAAACACGGGGATGACGAGTGTTCCTCCAAAGAATCAGGAGCTGGACACTCAGAAGGGCACGTGATTCGCTAAGCCACAAAGGGCAAGACATTTAATTTTTTAAAGCCACACTTTATTTCCAAAACAAAGTTAATAATTTCCTTCATCCCTGACTATTCCACAGGGATCCATAGTGAAAGGGCTACATGGGCACTGACTTAATTTTCTCTCCTTGCTCCCTCCCCTCTCTTCCTTGTGTGTTCATGATCCCTCTGTGTTTCTGTTTCCTTCTGAACTTTCTCTGCTAGTACCATATCACTTCCCTGATCTCTAAGCTTTGGAGCAGAGGGAATTGAGTCCTCATCCTTTTTCTCGTCTCTATCTGCATAGTCTCCAATGTAACCAACTCCAAGACTTTAACTGTGAACCATGGCCAGATTTATGTCTCCCATCAAACTTCCCTTTTTGAATCCAAGCTTAAAACTTGACATCTTCACTTCCTGTCCAATAGACATCTCAAACTTTATGTGGCCAATAGATCTCTTGACATCATCTCCCCCAATCCCTTTTTCCTCCAGTCTTCTCTACGTTGGTCAATAGCAGCCACTCAGTTGCTGTGTCTGAAATTTGGAGAATTATCTTGATTCTTCTCTTTCCTTAGTCTTACATCCAATCCCTTTGCAAGAACTGACTTTACCTACAAAATGAACCTCAAATGTATGTAATCCTCCTGATGAAAACATCTGCTCCCTTAAAGATACAAAGTTTCTATGTGTTAGAACTGACACCATCGCAGTGAACTCGGGGTTCCCCCACATCCACTACCACTACCAAGGTCCAAGGCACCACATCGCTCATCTTAAAGTCTATTGTCTAGTCAGAACAAGTTACATAATATTCCTGCTATAACTACTGTGTGCCATTGAATTGATTCTGACTTACAGTGATCCCAAAGGATGGTTTCAAACTGCCCCCTAGGGATTCCTAGCCCATAATATTTAAGGGAGAAGAACATTGAAATCCTCTGTCCCAGAGGGTAGCGGATTAGTTTGACCCTCCAACTTTTCAGTTAGTAGACAAACACTTTAATTATAATGCTAACAGGACTTGCAGTGACCTATAAATAACTGATACATAAACAAAAGATAAAAATTTTATTTTAAAATTCTGCCAAACTACCCCTCTACCCACCCCCAAAATGGGAGGGGATGCATATGATTTTTTAAATAATCAACAAAAGCCAGGAAGATGGACAATGATCTACTCCCTAGATAACTTCTTACAAATGAAATGGGTAAGGATGAAGGACAAAATGCACTTTGCTTTTATTTATAATATGTTCTTCCTTTATTAATAAATAGAAGAATTTGAAGTCAATATATCAGTGTACTAAAATGCCAACCTTTGGTTAGATATTTTTATGTTGTTTCTACATGTTTCTCCTAATTGTCTTACAATAAAAAGATAATAACACAGTGAATGGAAAGGATGGCACTATAAAATTAAGAAAAAAAATATATATATATACATCTCAGTTAGGAAAAAAAGTATTTAAAATGTACATATAAATTATCCTGGACAGAAATAGCTGTTAATATATTTCAATTTCATGAATAAGAAAGGGGGAAATGTCTTGCTCTGCTGCTAATTTTAATTGGAAAGTTTACATTTGCCTCCACACTGTACAATTATTTAAAAATGTAAATCAGTTGATGCAATCTATTTAAAACACTTCAATGACTTCCCATCACATTTAGATCCAAATTCAAATTCATTATCCCAGCAAATAGAGGCTTACCTGATCTGACCTCTCGCTACCTCTCGCTGCCTCTAATTGGATTGTTTCTAGCCATGCCCTTCGATCTGCTTTTCAAGTCCTTTCCTCTATGAAGCTCCTTACCTGGTACCTCTTGCTTCCTCTTCCTGGCTTACTCCTTTCTTGGAACTGAGCTTGGCTGCATTCTTCTTGTCATACAAATTCTCTTCAAATATGACACTCCATTGTGAGTCTCCACACAAATTTACCACTGTTCTGCTATTGAGAACAGAGGCCCTGCCCCAGGACTATACTAGGTTCAGGAGTTTTCTAATGCTTCATAACAGAGGGAACCATAATTTTAGCAGCTTAAAGCAATGGGTATTTGTTAGAGTGCAGTTTCCCTAGGTTAGATGTCCAGGCCCAGCATGACTGCGTTCTATAATGAGGGTTTTGAGAGACTAAAATCAAGGTGTCAGCTGGGTAATCTATGTCAGGAGGCTCTGGGGGAAAGTTGGCTTCCAAGCTCATTCAAATTGCTGGCAGAATCCAGTTCCTTCTGTCTATTGGATAGAGGCACACATTTCCTTGTTAACTGTCACTCAGAGTTCTTTAGAGACACCAAACATGGCTTCTCACATGGTCCCCTCCTCCTGCAGGTTCACAATAATGTGTCAAATCTGTCTTGTGCTTTGTATCTCTAACTTCCTCTTCTACAACCACAGAAAGACTTTCTTCTTTTCACTGCCTCCTGTGATGAGCCAAGGTAAGCCCAGATGACAGATATAATTCAAGTCAATTGTGCCAGAGAGCAAAAGTCCTGGTGGCGTGGGAGTCACATATGAGGGTTGTGAACCACAAGGCCAACAGTTTGAAATCTCCATCCTCTCTATGGGGGAAAAAAGAAGATGGAGGATCCTATATATTTAAGATTCACAGTCTCAAAAACTCACAGGGTCAGTCCTCTCCTGTTCTACAGACTCACTATGAAGTGGCACTCACCCTGTGACAGTGAGATTGGATGAGCTATAAGTCAATTGTGTGTTAAATACTTACCATACCCACAGCCCGAATGTTAGGCAGAGTAAGGAGGGGACAGGAAATCTTGCGGACTCTCTTTTGACTCTTATGGAAGGTTTTTTATAGACATTAGATAAATAAATGATGGCTGTGATGGTTTTCAACTGTAAATAACTTCACAGATATTAGCCTCAAAGTAACTAGGAATCATAAACCTGTCCTGTGACATCATGTGAAACTTAATGTAGGCATGATTTTGCACAGATAGGAAGAGAACCCATAGAAGCAAGGCTTCTTTTTCTTTGGAAGTTTGGGGGCTCAGAAACATAAACCGTAATTAGTTTACAAGGACAGCGTAACATAACGAAAGAAAGAATGTTTTGAGAGTTAGCGAAAGCTGACTTTTCACTGCAGCAATGCTCCCGCGGATTCCTTTCATCACACTAGGGCCATCTTGAAAGAGCTGCAATTGAAAACCAGGAGGCATGCACCTTACAGTCCTCCTTTCAAAGTCTTTTATTTCTTAATCTTAAAGAAAAAAGAAAGAACGGGACCCCTTTGAAGCACCTATTTTTTTTGTCGTTAATTATAATAATACACTATCTTGTCATGATTAAACTCTTAGCACCCTCAGTGCCCTGTTGCTGCTAGGAGTCAAGTCTTTTCTGACCCACAGCACCCCTGTTCCCAACAAAGTGAAATACTGCCTGGCCCTGGATCATCCTTATAATCCTTTCTATACTTGAGCCCATTGATGGAGCCACTGTGCCAGTTCTTCTTGTTAAGAGCCTTCCTCTGTTTGACTGCCCCTCTAATTTACCAAATATGATGTCTTTCTCTAGGGAATGGTCTCCCTAGACATGTCCAATGCTGGCTATCCTTACCTCCAATGCATTCTGGGTTTGCTTCTTTCAAACATATTTATTTACTTTTAGATATCCATGGAATATTTAATGTTCCCTGCCAGCACCACAATTCAAATCATCTTCCTTATTCAATATCCAACTTTCACATGCATATGCGGCAACAGGAAAAAACTACGACTTGCATCAGGGGTACCTAAGGCCCCAAAGCAACATGCTTGTTCTCCAATACTTTAAAGGGGCTCTTGTGCTGCAGATTTACCTAATGTGATATATCTTTTGGACTCTTGTCTCCTGCTTCAGTGAGCATTGATTGTGGATTCAAGCAAGACAAAAATCCTTAATATCTTCAACTTTTTCTCCATTTATCATGTTGTTACCTATTGGCCTAGTGGAGAGGATTTTGATTTTCTTTGAATGGGACCATCATTCGCACTGAAGGCTGCAGTCCTTGACCTTCATTAGCAATTCCTTCAAGTCCTCTTCACTTTCAGCAAGCAAGCTTAGGTCATCTGCATATCACAGGTTGTTAATAAGTCTTCCCCCAATCTTCTTTATATAATCCAGCTTCTCTGACAATTTGTTCAGCATCCAGATTAAAAAATATAAGGAGAAAATACAACCTGTATGTAAGCTTCTCACACATGTATTACCTAATACATTTATTTCAGGCCTCTATAGCAGTATGATAATTATCTGCTATCAGTCTGGGTGAGTCAACTACAGAATTATGGCGCACAAATTTTCTTCAGCTGGTCAAAGTTGTACAGTGGAGTTGCAGAGGAGGTTGTACAGAAGTCAAAAATTAACCAAAAATATATCCAGCCATCATCCTTGTAAATTACCATATTAGCTGACCTAAATATCCACCACGACACCTAATTTTACCACAAAAACTGCATCACATATGTGCTGAAAAGCTTGACTTTTACATGGGTATATAGGGTATTTAGGAATATACCACACTGAAAATGTTCTTTCTTGGCTAATCCAATGCAGCCAATTTTTGTTTTTAGTTTGGTCTGTTTCTTTTCAGTGTTTGGGAAATAATCTTATTTCTTTAGCTGAATATCATGTGACATTATGGGCAAAGATTTATTTTATTTAAAATACCATGGAGTGCTAAAAGGACAATCCAATCTGTCTTGGAAGAATTAAGACCAAGAATGCTCCTTAGAAGCAAGGATGGCAAGACTTCGTCCCATACAGGGAACATGCTGTCAAGAGAGACCGGTCCCTAAAGAAGGACATCATGCTTGTTAAGGTAGAAGGGCAGTAAGAAAGAGAAGGCTTCTGATGAGGTAGATAAACACGATGGTCACATCAATGAGCCCAAACATAGGAGCAATTGTGAGGATGATACAGGACCGTGCCATCCGTGTTTCCTTCGGCTATGAATAGGGCTGCTATGGGTTGGAACTAAATGGTACCTAACAACAACATCTTTAGATGGTAGAATGGTAAATTCACTGCAGCTAAGCATGCCCATTAACAAAGGAAACAATACAGTGGCTACCAATTTTTCCAAACTGCTACTTGGGAACACTAGACAAGTCACTTGATCTATCCGAGTCTGTTCTTCTTTTACAAAATGGAAACAGTAATTCACCACAGGAATGATGTAAAAATTAAATGAGTAAATGTCCCTGCTCTTCACATGGTGACCATGCCATTATCTAAAATTCGCATTTATGACAACTGTGAAAATTCTCCTCTCTGTCTCTGCTGCACAGAGATGGGCATTTGGCTGGCAGTGGCTGACAGTGGTGGATGCTCCTTGGGCTGAAATGGCAAAAGGTCATATGTCCATCTGCCCATGCTTTCATGCTCTGTGGTTTGGCAGGTAACCCAACATTGGGCAGTATTGTAGTAAGTGACAGATAAGTCTTCATTGGGCAGTTAGGGTAGTGAGTGACAGGTAAGCATACATTTGGCAGTTATATCATGATGCAGTCATCCTCCATTTCCACATAGGACCCTTTTTTGCATAATGACCTGGTCTTTGAGATCTAAGAATACACATAATTAAGGAGTAGGGATATACATAAAATGCCTTGGAAATACCCCATATCATAAAAATATGTGTTGAAGGAGAACTTTTAGAGATAATAAACCTGATTTGGGAAAGAATAGATAGAACTGCATCCTATGGTTATGCTCTCTTTCATCTAGCAGATAATAGGCAAAGTTATGTACTCTATTTAAACCTCTCCCTGGCCCTGCTTTTCTTTACTGATTCATTGTGTTAATGGGGAATCTCAGAGAGTTAGACACTTAGATAGGACTAGATAGACAATAAATTGATTGGTGCAACACCTATGAGGGAAAAATGAAGGAGCGGGCGTGGGAAAAGAGAGTGTTCATTCCGTGATAGAGATCAGGTCCCCGTGAAATGAGAGAGGGATGTGTGTTAGGACAGGTTGTCTAAAAACAAATATAGTGACCTTCATTTATGTATAGCAAAATGCTTTATATCAGCAAATTATCTTATATCCCAATGCAATCCAACTCCAGTCCATATGCCTGATGCAAACCAGAGTCCTCTTTGGACACATGTAGCTGCAGGTTGGTGAAGCAGAAAGGTCATGAGGAATGACACAGGTGGGTGCATGAGGAGTCACATGGATCTGTGGTAAGTGGAAACACGACAGAACACAGACAGCTCTACGGACAGGGCAGGTCACATAGAGCCACCCTTGGAGGCAGAGGCCCAGCAGGCAGAGGGGCAGAGAGAGACGGAGTTTTCCAGTGTCTCTCATTCTGATCAGAAGGCTACACACCCAGGGGAGATACCATGATCACGAAGGTGGTTTTTCCAGGGCTTATCCGTTGCATTCCGGATGTGCTGACCCCTGCGATTTCCCCAAATGTGGGAAACTCAACTGCCTAATTTGTGGCAGTGGGGGACTGCATTCATGTTCTCCCCTATATTAAAAAAAAAAAGAAAGAAAGAAAGAAAAAGAGGCTGAGCCCCGGTGGCGTAAGTGGTTGAGTGCAGAACTGCAGACTGCGGGCTTGGCAGTTCAAATCCAGCGGCGGCCGGGTAGCACCCACGACCACCAGAGGCAGTGATGCCCATAAAAAAATAATAAAAAAAAAAGAGGGACTGAGCCCTGGTGGCGTAGTGGTTGTGCGTGGGACTGTGGCCCACTGGGACGAAGGTTCAATTCCAGCAGTGGGGCTGGGCCTCCTACTCCTACCGCCAGAGAGCAGTGATGCCCCCCCCCCAAAAAAAACAAAAACAAACAAAAAAACAAAAGAAAAAAAAGAAGAAGAAGAAGGCTACACACCCAAGCAGGCATCTTCAAATCATCAAACTACCACTTGATTAGCAGGTTGAACTCTGCCCCTCATCTCGTCCCCTCATCTCGTTGGCACAATATTTGACTGCCATAGGAAGGAAGGCTTGGTCAGGAAGAGCCTCAGACCACAGGTCTGAGAAAATCATACGCAGGCTAATGGGAAGTATTCCACAGCACACCTTTTAAAATGTCCTGCCTGTGCTGAAAGTGAATTTTTGCAGATGCCGTTAGGTTGCAATCTAGCCTCCTCTCTTTTGATCTCCCTTCTGGATCATTTAAATTTATTCTAGTTTTAATATATTCTGCTTGCTTTTCCATTGAAAATTGTATTTGTCTTACTTTTGTTGTTGATGTGAGTATGCTTTTTTGATGTTTTTTCTTTAGCATCTTTTCTGTAAATGAAACACAGGATAGGTAAATGTGTCTAGAGAGGATGGTTCCTTGGGGGTATGGCAGAGAAGGCTGGAGGGAAATGGGGAGTTAATAAGGATGAATACAAGCATGAAGAAAACGTTCTCAATGTGATGGTGGCGATGATGGCATGCGTGTTCTTGATGCGGTTAAACTATTGAACAGCATAGCACGTAAATCACATTCCCGTAAGACTGTTTTAAAAATAAAACGTTGTGTGCTGGAAAGAAAACACCTGATGGTTGAGGTTGGTCATGCTGAGACATCGACTAGAAGCAGCACAAACAAGAGAAGAACAGTCAAGGGACGAATGCTGCAAACCTGTACATTTGGCTGAAATCACCCTCTGAGTTCCCCATGGCAGGTTTGGGAGGGAGATCCAATTGGATTACCTCCCTGGCTGCCACAGTCCCTGTGACATCATGGGTGCAGGTTAAACGCTAAAGCACAGGTGCAACTCTGAAGACGGTACAGAGGAGTCACTCTGGGGTGGATGGAGTCAGTGTGCCCTGACCTTCTCATCCTTCTAGCGATGCTTTCAATTATTCAATCATTCCTTCAACCCGCATTCATTGAACCCAGAGTATGTGTACATTAGAACATAGCTCATCCTAGCTATGTATGAGGTCCCTTTCCAACAATAAATATCATACCCTCTTATACTAATTTGCAATGTAGGTATTAGCCTACTCACATCACTTGGAGGCCAAGGGAGAGAATAAAGAGAGTTAACATTCAAATATTTATAAATGTCCTTTCCTTGCTCATTTTCTCAAAGATGGTCCCACAAAGTTGAAAGAGGGCTGAGCCCCGGTGGCGCAGTGGTTGTGTGCGGGACTGCAGCCCACTGGTTTGGTGGTTCAAATGCAGCAGCAACTCTCCAGGAGCAAGGCTAGGCCTCCTACTCCTACCCGAGGGCAGTGATGCCCCCCCCCCCAAAACAAAACAAGGTTGAGAGAGATCTTTAAGGTCGTCATCTCAGGAACAATAAATAATGAGTGTGACTCATAATGAAGCACCTTGTGCTTCTCATGTTCCCCATCATAATCTGAAAAATAGAGAGGACACTAGGTTATCTTGCTAAGCATGCATTGTGTTATATACACAAAGAACAAAACCCAAAGGTAGTGACTTTATAAAAGGATCCAGAAGAGGAAAAACTATTCCTAAACAGCAAAAGACTCAGAAAACATAGGAGCAAAATGTAATGGATCATAATGCCCAAAAAATATTCATTTCTAGAGGCAAATATTAAGAAAAATCATGCTAATGGTGAGGATGCAAAAGACCGGTCAATATTTCTATTGTGCCGGGAGCCTATGAGTCAGAAGAGACTTGATGATGCGTAACCATAACAGTGTTGCATTAGTCAACCAAAATATTTCATTAACCAAAAAAATTAGAGCATATGGCAGAAAGGAAAATGTAGTGTCAATACCTATAGTAAGGATTAATAATCACAATATGAAAAAATCTATTTGCAAGGGCTAAAATTAAAGCAAATTCTATGCATGACCAATTTCCAGAAGAACTACAAGGACCCCAGAAAGACTTGAAAACACTCCTATCCCAAATGCTTCTTAAGAAACACATTGAAATAGTAAGATGATGCCACTGCTATTTCATCATCTTCCTTTTTTTTATTGTTTTTGTTTTTCTATTGAAAAGTCATTTTATTGAGAGGTCTTATAGTAATCAATGCCACAGCGTTTAGCCACTATCTTGACATAAAAAAATTGTACATATTCACAATAGAGGCACATATTTGAGGAAATGGTTACTTTTCCTTGCTGGTGAACAAGAGGTCAAAGAGCCTGTTCACTAGTTGCTTTCAGTTATCACTCCCAGTCCCAAATCTGGGGACGGGAAACCTGACCTCAATAAACCAAAAAAGATATGAAATAACTAGTAGTATAAAGAAAATGGAATGTTTATTGAATCTCTGCATTGTTCGCATTCTCGCATCTCAGGCGCTTTCTGGTTATACTTCTTCCAAAACAGATTTGTTTGTTCGTATACCAGTCGAGATATACTCCATAGCTTCTGTCAATACCATAATTCAAATGTATCAATTCTCCTGCTGTCTTGCTTATCCATTGTCCAGTTTCTACATGCATAGGAGGCAACGGAAAATACTATGACTTGAGTTGGGCTGGGGCAGCTTGGTCACTGAAGCCCTCAAAAGAGAACCTGGGTAGCAGATTCTGCCGACACAAAAATGTTTGTGGTCCACTTTACTTGACAGCTTTAAGGATCTTCGAGGTATTTGAATAAAGAATGACATATTTTGCTAACAGTAGAGGCACAAAACAGGAATTGCTCTTTTAAAGCCAGCACAAAAATTCACTTGAGTTCAAAGTAGAATTAGTGTTGGCTCAGATCTGAGTCTCAGGAGAAATAGGAGACTTGTGTTTTAATTCCAATTATATTATGGTGACTTGGGCAAATGTGATTACTATAATAAAATGCTAAATTTTCCTCTGGTTCTAAAATATGATATATCAACCTGTTTAGCCTGAGAAATAATTCTATACATCAAAGTTGTTTTATGATTTTATAGGAGTTCCTATTGTTTGGGAAGCTTTGCATTTATGACTCTTGGTTCAAAATGAAAACAAACTGTATTTACTAAAACAAATAAAATAATTAAATGATTATTGTAATAATGAGATTGAAATATTTCTTGAACAGCATGTTCATGTCTAAAAAATACTCTGATTATACTTCTTCTAGGATAGATTTATTTGTTTTCAAACAGCCCATGGGTTGAATTATGGTCTGAATTATCTCTTCAAAAATATATATGTTATAAATCCTCTAGTCTAGACCTGTGGCTATAATCTCATTTGGGAGTTGATTAACTTTGTAGCGATTCAGGGGGAAAATGAATGTTTGAAAATTGATGTAGGGTGATTGTACAATTCTCTATGATATGATTGAATGATTGAACTATTGAATTATATGACACATAAATTTACTTAAGAATAAAACTTCTGGGGGAAAATGAATGAATTTAATTTAATTGGGAAAAAAATCATACTGAGTCTGGGTTGTTGTTTTCAGGTGCCATCTAGCTCTTTCTGACTCAGAGCAAGCAGCAGACCAAAACACTCTCCAGTCCTGTGGTCTCTGAGCAGTCGCTATGTTTGAGCCCGTGGTTGTAGCCTTGCATACCATCTTTTTCCAGAGACTGGTCTTTCCTGATGGTGTATTCAAAGTGGGCAAAGTGAAGCTTCATCATCCTTGAATCTAGGAGCCTTCTGGTTGTGCTTCTTCCAAGACAGACTTGTTTGTTCTTCAAGTAGTCCAGGGTATTTTCACCAACATCGTCATTCAATACATCAAGAATTTCAAAAGTGGGTTTATTATAGGGAATATCTTGAGTGGATCTCTTGGGAGACAGAAGACAAGTTAAATAGGAACCAAAAGAGCAGCGGTGCCAAATCACACGAAGAGTGTGTGAGAGCTGAATCTCAAAGAAGACAAAAGGTCTCACACCAGAGTTAATAGAGAGACATAGAAAGTTTTCCTCCAGAACCAGCATGCAGAATGCAGGCGTCTAGCCTTCTTAACTGTGAGAAAACTCATTTCCTCTTGTTACAGCCACCTGTCTGTGGCACTTCTGAGACAGCAGTTCTAGATGACTGAGACAACTCCAAAAGGACAGAGATGCACATTGAGAGCCAAGATTTTTTCTGGCAAGTCGGTGAACAAATTGATTGTTTGGAGGTGCCTAAATGGCAAACCAAAATTACAGTAATTGATGCACTTTAGTTCTCATACTTGATAAAGTAAACTTTCTGAGGAGAGTGTAGGGAGGCCCATCCTCCTTCTTAAAGAAACATGACCTAGGAAATGCTGTGGCCTGATAATTGTATTGCAGTTCTACTTAACAAAGGCAATGGATATGGACTACTGAATAAAGGGGAAGTCTGGTCTTAGGCAATCATTTAGTGCTGATTGTCTGCTAATAGAAGCAATCCTGACACCGGATATAATACCATCAGATACATCCTCCCAGATTGCAGGGAATAACAAACACTCATAGTCCCTCACCTGATGTTTACGGTAGCCTGCTGCAGAGGAAGGGAAATGGGCTTTGGAACCACCAATGCTTTGGTTTCAAGTTTCAGGCATTGCCTGAATAAATATGAGCAAGTCATTTAAACTCTCTGGAATTCTAGTTTTCTATGTGCAAGATTAGGGTAAGAATATTCCCTATGTTTAAGGAATAAATATATTTAAGTGCTTACTATAATCCTGACACCTAATGGAAGACTTGTCAGTTCTGAAATTTGCTCATTCATCTGTTGACATACACTTGGATTTTTTCCATGCTTTGCCAATTATAAGTAAAGCTTATATGAATTTTTGTGCACAGGTATTTATATATGCATAAGCTTTTATAACTCTGTGCTGAATCCTATTATGGCATTGCTATTACCTTCTAGTTTGATTCCATTGTGGTCAGAAAACACACTCTGCATGATGGCAATTCTTATAAGTTTATTTATTACAATGTGTTTTATGACCAAGGATATGGCCTCTCTTAATACATGTTTTTTTCTTAATACATGCTCTAAAGGTGCTTGAAAATAATGTGCATTTCTGTTGTTTTCCAGTGGAGTGCTCTAAAATAATGATATCTTTTAAATTTTTTATTATATTTTATTAAAAGATCATTTTATTGCGGGCTTTTACAGTTCTTATAACAATCTATACATCAATTACATCAAGCATATTTGTACATATGCTGCCATCATTATTTTCTAAATATTATGCTCCTCTAGTTCTTGAATACTTTCCCCACCCTCCGCACCTCCCCTTCCCCCACACACACACCTCAGGATTCTACTTCTATCTTACAACTCCGGCTGGACCACAGGATGTACACTGGTACAGATAGGAACTGGAAACACAGAAATCCAGGCCAGAGGAAACCCTTAGGACCAGTGGTGAGAGGGATGACAGTGGGAGAGTAGAGGAAAGGTAGAGTAGAAAGGGAGAACAGGTTGCAAAGATATACATATGGTCTCCTCCCTGGGGGACACACAGTGGAGAAGTGGGTGAGGGGAGATGTCGAATGGTGTAAGATATGACAAAATGATAATAATCTATAAATTATTGGGGGTCCGTAGGAGAAGGGGAAGCAGGGAGAGAGGTGAAAAATGAGGAACGGATACCAGGAGCTGAAGTAGAAAGCAAGTGTTTTGAGATCGATGAAGGAAACAAATGTACAAAAGTGCTTGACACAGTGGATGTATCTGTGGCTTGTGACAAGTGTTGTATGAGAACCCAATAAAATGAAGAAGAAAAAAAGGAAAGGAAAATAATATCTTAATAGTTAATGGAATTATTGAGCTCTTCTATATCCTTACCGGACTTCAGTCTGATTGTACTATTAATTTTTGAAAGAGGCATATTAAAGTCTTCAAATATAACTCTAGATTTATCCATTCTTCCTTTCAGTTGTATGAGTCATGCTTCATATTCATATATTACTGGTCCGTTATCTGGGGCAGTTCCATGCTTACCTGGTAGCTCCATCAGGGCTTCTCCCCTGGCTACCAGAAGAAGTCCAGGTTCTATCCTTGACCTCGTCATCACCAAAGGAGTGGAACTGATCGGCCTTGGAATAAGTACATGGTAATGCTCATGAGAGGCAAGGATGGCAAATCTTTGTCTCATGTACTTCAGACATGTTGTCAGGGGAGACCTGCAAAGGTCTGGAGGAGGAGGGCATCATGCTTGGTCAAGTGGAGGGGCAGCAAAAACTAAGAAAGGCCTTCTTCAGATGCCCTGGCACCACGGCTGCAACAATGGACTCAAACATCGGAATGATTAGGATGGCTCAGGGTCAGGCAGTGTTTCCCTCCGTTGGACAGAGGGTCACTGACTCAAGACAGACTCCATGACACCTAACAACAACAACAATAGAATGACTGGAATGGCTTCTCTTTGGTGAAGCATGTGATATTAGCTGGTATTGATGTAGAGAACTTAATATGGCCCATAGACCAGATGTTCTCCCCCTCCTGCCCTAATGCCAACACCCTAAATTTGATCTAAACAGTGATATCATAACTCTCTGTTGCAGTCACCACTTGGGGTATTTCTATGATAGCACCACTAGATAATTAAAACCAAACTCGTTGCCATTAGTTGATTCCAAGTCATAGGCCCCCTGTAGAATAAGGTAAATCTCTGCCAGTAGGTTTCCAAGAGTGTAGCCATTTTTGAGAGTTAAGTAATAACAGCTTTGTCTTTCTCCCTCAGAGTGACTGGTGGTTTTGAACTGCTGGCCTTGCGGTTAGCAACCCAAGACACAATCACTACACTACCAGGGCTAGGCACCTCCTAAGTTTCCCATCTAATCTTTTGAATTGATGTCACTATGATGCCATATAGACATATAGAAAGCACAATGATCAAATCAGACATTCTTTACTAATTAAGCCACAGTATTGTTTAGTTTAACGAAGATTTCAGATAATATTTTTGTTTTGTTTTGTTTTAATATTCTTGTTTTTAAGCTTAAAGATTATATCTCAGAGGTCCTTCCAGCCTTCACGACTCTAGGAAATTAAATTCCACGTTTCCCTTGGCTTGCTTGGAGGTTTCCAAACACTCTGCCATCAACTTGATCCCATGGCACATTGACCCTGATGGAAGCATAAAGTGTCCCTGTGGGTTTTCGAGGCTGCCACGTTTTACAGACGTAGAGAGCCACCTCTTTCTCATGCAGAGCAGCTGGGAGCTTTATGAGATTCCAGTTGATTATCCAAATAACATCGTGGTTTGCTGTCCTACCTTCAAGTTTGTTTCACGGGAACCTCCTGATTCATAACAGTAGCAAACTGACAGCGATGAAGTAGCAATGAAAATAATGCTATAGTTGGGGGGTCACCACAGCAGAGAGAACTGTATGAAAGGGTCGCAGCATTAGGAAGTTTGAGAACCACTGGTCTAAGGGCTTCAAACTTCCAGGCAACCATCCAAGGTATCCACCTGATGACCTCTTCACCTTGATCAAAGAAGGAAGGAGAGTTAGAAAGAGGAAATGGTGCACAGGGTCAATGGTCTTCGTGAATGATTGTTGTCTGTGCCGGGAGACCAGGAGAAATGATGATATCCAGCTACAAGACTGAATGCTTTGGATATTCAATTTTCATTATCCTTTTCAATAGCATTCCATCATACAAACAATTTTGAGTGACATTAAATGGCATGCTGAAGCTAGGAGGCAGAATTCCTATAGTGTTGAATGACATTAAATTCCTGATTATATATAAAATGAAGATTTCCAGGAGGTATCTATTTATCATATCCCTAGCAAAATTATTTATATGTCCTTTCAACTAGCCGATTTAAAAGTTAGTCTTTGTTGGCAGAGAAATAATTGTGTATGGTGTGTTGGTGTGTGGTTTGTTGGCACTAGGTAAGCCAACCTTACTCAAATAAATCCTTTCTCTGGCTAGTGCATAGCATTTCAGGGCTTAAGCTTCATCCCCTTAGTTTATGCCTGTAATGCCTGTTGAAATATAAATATCCATGGAGAATATATGGTATTAACTGAGACCCGAGTGGTGCTGCTTGCTGGGTATACTCACCAGACAAGAGTTAACAGATGCATAACAGAACCAAATACATACCAAAACAGTTCACCACACACCCCTACCCTAATTACCTTCTTGCAGAAATATGTACACATACATATTCCCATATATGCCTCTTTACCAAACAAACAACTGAGGCCCAGTTTACATTTCACTGCTGACATTAACTAATACAGAGAATTGCCAGATGAATTGTAAAAAACTCAGAAGAAAGTACATGCAGTTGGTCTCCTTGCTAGCTTGGGGGAGAGAGAATTTAGTCTCTTTTAGTCAAAGAGGAATGAAACTTGTCAAGTTTTTATTAAATGCTTTCTATATGACAAGAGCCCTGGTGGTATAATGATTAGGCCCTAAACATTAGGGGGTCCTCAAACTTTTTTAAACTAGGGGCCAGTTCACTGTCCCTCAGACAGGTGGAGGGCTGGATTATACTTAAATATATATATTCAGTGAATATATATACACATATTCACTGTGAACTCAGGATGAGTAGGCCACTAAGCAGGACAGGAAATGCAGCAAAAACACCCAGCGGGGCTGATACGTGTCCCCGGTGGGCTGCAGGTGGCTCATGGGGCTCTAGTTTGTGGACCCCTGATTAGGCTGTGATCCTGCTGGCCAGTAGTTCAAAACCAGCAGCCTCTCCAAGGGAGAAAGACTGAACTTTCTACTCCCTTGAACAAACACTCTCAGAACCCGAGAGTACTGCTATGAGTCAGCCCTGATTCGATAACAGTGAGTTTCTATATGACAGACAGCATGTTAGACACTATGGATAACAATATATACATCATTTCTCTGCGCAATCCTTTCTTTCTCTAGGCTTTCATACTGAAAATGTGTTCCTATGAATGGGTTGTTATTAACCATCAATTTTTAGGAACGGATTCCCCGTCCCTCAACCAATTCTTTCTTAAAGCAAGGTAGGAGTATCACATATGAGACCTAGAAGGTTCATGTCTCCATTCCACAGTCACATTCCTAGAAGCAGGAGAGAACACCTTGAACAGTCATTTGGCCCCTAAGTCCAGGACACTTTTCATGCTTCATCTCCACTCTGCTCATCTCCCGAGAGCCCTTTGTCCCAAAGGTGTGATCACGCTTAGTAAAAATTCCATTTGAGTTTTCTTCTTCTTCTTCTTCTTCTTCTTCTTCTTCTTCTTCTTCTTCTTCTTTGTCGTTGTCTTTGTCTTCATCTTCTTCTTCTTCTGTTCAACCTCATTACTAGGCAAAACTTCCATTTATATCTTTAGCCCCAGTGGCGTAGTGGTTGTGCACGGGACTGCGGCCCACTGGGATGAAGGTTCAATTCCCGCTCACAGGAGCAAAGGCTGGGCCTCCTACTCCCACCACCAGGGCAGTGATGCCTAAAAAATAAATAAAATAAATAAAATAAAAAATAAAACAATTAAAGGATTGATCCTCTATAATTTGTCCTGGGTTTATGAAAACAGGCACTCACATTTATTGGTGGTACAAGTGGTATGAACCAGTACAATTGGAGGGCAGTTGGGTATCAATCAAAGTTTCAAATATTTAAATTATATGACCTGCAAATACTGCATGTTCTGTGTGGCTATACATCTTACAAACTAGACTATCATAACATAAAACTAGCCACTAAAGCTGACAGGTATGAGCACATTTTCATTTTTCCTGTTTTCTACCTAATCATTTTATTGGGGTGCTTATAAATCTTATCTCTATGCATCATTCAATCATATTAAGCACACTCATCCATATGTTGCCACCAACATTTCCAAAACATTTTCTTTCTACTGGAGCCCTTTGCATCCGCTGCTCTTTTTCCCCTTTCCTCCCCCATGCTCCCACGCTGAAGAACTCTTGGTGTGACCAGTCACACCAGGAGACACAACATGACCCATAGCACTGTGGGAGATAGCACTGGAGACACTATGTGGAAAGTGTACTTAGACTGCCCTCCCCAGAGTGGAGTGAAGCCTGAAGGGAGTGCTACAGGGCAGCAAGGAGGACAAAGTAACCAAGTACCCAAGGAATCCTGGAAATAGACTTCTGACTCAGGGGTGGGGCTTGGCATCTCATCAGTCCCACTTAGAAAACATTCATAAAGGTCAGCAGGCAGAACTGGAACTACCTATTGTTCTTTGGTTTGGTTTGTTGTTGTTGTTGTCGTTGTTGTTGTTGCTTTCTTTTGCTCTATGTCTATCTGTGTAAGATAGGCAGGACAAACAAACCCAAGGAGAAAACAATGGAAGTGGCCATCCTGGCAGGGACATGGGAGAGCACGGGGTGGGGACAGGGAGCTGGGAGCCAACAAACTTAGCAAAGGAAAGGAGACCTGGTGGGTTTTAACAAAAGTGCAATAAATCCAAAAGGAATTGCTGATAGCTGAATGGAGGGTGATCATGATAGTGGGACACAAGAAAGGTAAAAGGAAATATAGTAAAGAAGTAGAAAGTAAAAGCTATTTATAGGCTGAGCCCCGGTGGTGTAGTGGTTGTGCGCAGGACTGCGGCCCACTGGGATGGAGGTTCAATTCCAGCTCCACGGAGCAAAAGCTGGACCTCCTACTCCCACCACCAGGGCAGTGATGCCTAAAAAAAAAAAACTATTAAACCATTTATAGAAGTGTAGGCTATAGACCTCTCTCTGGGGAATGGTCCCTGCATAAAACTTGGTTTCTCTCCACCTGTGCAGGTCTTTCTTCTTTTTCCCTTCTTTGTTTTTCTCTATTTTTCTTTTTAATAAACTTGCTCTTTAATTCACTAAAAAAAAAAGCAGAGGCTATAGGCATTCTATATGTAAATATAATTGATTTATAATGAAAGGAATAGAGGCCAATATGCATATATCTATATGCTAAGTATTAAGATAGCAGGCAAACTTTGGGGCTCCACTCAAGGCCTCCCTAAACCCAAGAACACTTTATTCTCATAACCTGGCACTCTTTGATACTCACCTTCCCCACAAGATCATGGAAGGAAAAAAATGGGTGCATAAGCAAATATGGTGAAAAAGTTGATGGTACTCGGCTACCAAAAGGTATAGTGGCTGGAGTTGTGAAGTTAAACAAGCAGCCATCTAGCAGAGAAGCAAATAAGTTCGTATGGAAGAAGCAGACCAGCTTGTTTGATCATGAGGTGTCCACAGGATCAAATATCAGGTATCAAAAGATCCAAAACAAACAATTATATCTATTTGAATGAGGGGGGGTTGAGTGGAGACCGACAGCCTACCTGTAGACAATTGGACATCCCTCCACAGAGGGTTACAAAGAAGGGATGATTCAACCAGCGTGCAGTAGAGCACTGATGAAACACACATCATTCTTCTAGTTCCTAAATGCTTTCCCACCCCCTAGCCCCTGCAATATGACCAAGTTCTGTTTGCCTCTTTCTCACTCTTTAATCTCAGCTCAATTAATAATATCGAACAACCACTAGTTTGGACATCAAATAAGGAAGAGCAAATAAGAATCAATGCCTTTGAACTATAGTGCTGGTGAAAAATATCAAAAGTATCACGGACTCCCAAAAGAACAAAAAAGTCTGTCTTGGAAGAAGTACAACCAGAGTGCTCCTTAGAGACTTTGTCTCCTGTCTTTTGGACATATTGTCAGGAGAGACTGGTCACTGGAGAAGGAAAACATGATTGATAAATTAGAGGAGCAGTGAAAAAGAGGCAGGCCTTTGACAGGATGGAGCAACATTCGCTGCAACAATTGGCTCAAAGAAGAACAATTGTGAGAATGGCCCAGGACCCAAGAGTGTTTCACTTTATTGTACAAAGGATTGTTATCAATCAGAACAGTCAGTAGCCCTTGACAAGAACAACCACAGATTAGTAAAAGTTCTATTTTATGAAATGGGCATATCCATTGCTATCAAGCTATCTCTGTCTCATCTTGACCCCACATGTGTCAAAGTGGACTTGTAATCCTTAGTGTTTTTAATGATTTGTATGGTGGGGGAATTAGATCAGGAGGCCTTTTTCTGAGACACTACTAGGAACACTAAAATCTGGATTGTGTTAAGTATGTTGTCCATTTGCACAATTTTTTGTCATTGCTAAGTCCTATCCAGTCAGTTCCATTTGGCAGCACCTTTATGTACAACGGAAGGAAGCACAGTGTGGTCCTGCACTATCCTCACTATTGTCTGAGCCCACTGTTGCAGCCACTAGGTCAATTTATCTGCAGGAGAGTGTTTCTCTTTTTTTTATTTTCTGCCTCACTACAAGGCATAATGTCTTTTTCAAGAGACTAGCCTCTTGGAAATCAGATCTAAAGTTACATGAGATGAAATCTCCCATCCTGACTTCTAAGAATTTGTACCAACTCGGGACTGTGAAAATGGTGATGTTCCTTTTACAGCGTTATTAAGAATTTGAGACCAAAAAGATAACTCACTGCCATCAAGTTGATCATGAGTCACAGCAGCATGTAGGACAGGGTAAAATTGCCCCTATGCATTTCAGAGATTCTAACTCTTTCAGGAAACAGAAAGCCTCACCTTTGGCCCATTCAGTTGCTGATGAGAATTATTATTATTATTATTTCCTCGGACAGTGTTTGGCATTAAACAAGCCATTCTTTACCTTACCTGATGGTAATCTGCATTAAGACAGAGGCATGCTTTGCTTAAAACTTACAGCACAATGTTTTGTACCTATCCATCAAACCAAACACACTGCCCTCAAGTTGATTCTGACGCCTTGTGACACCATAGGGCAGAGCACAATTGCTACATAGGGTTTTGGAGACCCCAAAATGTTATGGAGGCAGAATGTCTCTTCTTTTTCCCCCAAGTTTGATGTCGAGTCTGAATAATCAGGCTTGTGGTTAGTCATCTAATGTTACCCCACCACAGTATCAGGGCTCCCTGTAAATATTCAGCCTTGGAAAAAAATTTCTGAATGAATGACTAAATCAATGCAACACTGAAAAACAATTTTCACTTATCAGTAGTGCTAAAGCACATTTAACTTATTTAAAAATAAATTGATACAGTATTTTAGGAGTATAGCAAATCTATACATATCTATTAAGACTACAACTAAATGTATAATCTTCTATCACAATAAGTTGCTTCATTTTAATACATCCAAACTATTATTTATTTTACTTTTAAAGTCCTTACCAACTTGCTATAATGTACTTTCATCCTTTCCTATAATCAATCATTCACCCATGTATATAATTAACATTAATTGAGCATTTACTGTCTTCCACAAACGGTCCTGTCACTAAAAAATTTTATATGCTAAAAAAAAGAAGTATAAGTAAGTGATAAAGAATGGAGTTGTTATGATAAAAGTATGAACAAATTTTCTTGTATGGGAATGATTAATTCAGCCTAGAGAATTTATTTACAGGCACTTGACTCTGGACACTGAGTTTTCTCTTGCAAACTAAATTAACTGGCTGGTAATATCATGTCACTTTTATGCAAGACCTAAGGACTAAGGTTGCCTGACCCAAGATATCACCTCCTCTCCACATGAAAGATGGACAGTGAACAGGTAACTAGAGAACTGATGCATTTGAATTATGGTGTTGGTGGAAAATATTGGAAAGACCAGACACAGCCGGATGAACAAACAATTGTGTAGAACTTTGCAAAATGCTTTCAGAACCATTTTTTAAACCCTTAAAATGGAGCAATAAGGGTGCAGAGGCAGACAGAGCTGAGGAAACTGATCGCATCCAGTCACCAAATGATAAAGTAGCTGGGATCTTAAAGGCTAGAATGTGAACAAGTGGCCACCCAGCGCAGAAACAGCAAAGCCCACATAGAAGAAGCACACCAACCTGTGTGATCACGAGGGGCAGAAGGGAGCAGACATCAAACATCAAAGAACAAGGATTAAATCAGTAGGAGTGAGGGGAAGAGCAGGGTGGGGACCCAAAGCCCACTTGTGGGCAATTGGACACCCCCTTCCAGGGGAGTCACAAGGGAGAGAAAAAAAAAAGGAGGTCAAGAAAGAAGCTTATTTTTTTCTTTTTGACTATGCAAAAATATTTGACTATGTCGATCATAACAAATTATGGATAATGATGAATAATTGGATTTTACCTGTATTCCTGCAGAAACCCTACACAGAATATGAGGCAGTAATTCCAATAAAACAAGGGTATTCTACATGTTTTAGTCAGGAAAAGTGTATGTGTCAGAGTGGCATTCTTTCACCATATTTCAAATCTATATGCAAAGCCAACAATCTAAGAAGCTGGATTATATGATGAAGAATGCAGCACCAACATTGGAAGAAAACTCCTTAAAAACCCAAGTTATGCAGATGATGCAACATCGGTTGCCAAAAGCAAGGAGGGCCCATGGCCTGCTAATGAAGATCATAACCCAGTAGAATGCTCAAACTATAGATTGATATCACATGCGAGAAATTTTTTCTGAAGATTATTCAAGAAGTTGCTGCAATAAATGGACAAGGGAGTTGACAGAATTTCATGCCAGATTCAGAAGAGGATGGGGAACAATAGACATAATCGTTGATGTCAGATGGATCTTGATTCAAGTAGAGAATACCTGAAACATAGTTACCTGTGTTTTATTGACTCTGCAAAGAAATTGGACATTGTGGACCGTAACAAACTATGTATCACTTTGAAAAGAATGGGAATTCCAAAAAACATCATTGTATTCATGAGGCAGTTGTTCAAACAGAACAAGCGAATGCCACATGGTTTAAAATCAGGAAAGGTGTACATAATGGTTGTATCCTCTCACCAGACTTGTTCAATCTGTACTCTGAGTCAATCATCAGAGAAGTTGGATATATGAAGAAGAATGTGCATCATGTTTGAATGAAGGCTTATTAACAACCTATGATATTCATATGACACAACCTTGCTTACTGAAAATGGGGACTTGAAGCACTTTCTGATTAAGTTTGAAGACTCCAGCCTTCAGCATGGATTACAATTCAATTTAAGGAAAACAAGAATCCTCACACCTGGAGTAATCGGTAACATCATAATAAATGTAGAAAAGGTTGAAGCTGTCAAGGATTTTGTCTTGCTTGGATCCATAATCAATGCTCACGGAAACAGCAAACAAGAGATCAAAACAACTTTGCTTCTGGGTAAATAAATATGCTGCACAAGTCCTCTTTAGAATGTCGAAAATGGCAGGTGTTACTCTGAGAACTAAGATATGTCTAACCCAACCATTGTATTTTCCATCATCTTTGCAGTGCATTTTCCATAAGAATGTAAAAACTGAACATAGAACAAGGAAGACAAAAAAAACAACTTATGCATTTGAAATGTCATGCTGGAGAAGAATATTGAAAGTATCGTGGACAAAGCAGTCTTTATTGGAAGAAGTACAGCCAGAGTACTCCTTAGAGACAGGAATAGTGACACTTTGTCTTGCATACTTTGCACATATTTACAGGAGAGACCAGTCCCTGGAGAAGGACATCATGGTTGGCACAGTGGATGTGCAGCTAGAAAGAGGAAGGCTCAATACGATGTATTGATACAGCGACAGCAGCAATGGGCTCAGACATAGGAGCAATTGTGAGGGTGGAACAGGACAGGGCAGTGTCTTACTCTGTCATGCACGGGGCTGTTAGGAGTCAGAACTGACTCCATGGCACCTAACAATAAGAATAGCACTACCTTGTTGACTTAGCACAACTGCCTCTTCATTCATGTACAAGTTCTTCATGAGCACAAGGTAGTCGTTGGAAATGCCCGTTATCCTCAAGGCTAGCCAGTTTTTTTTATGATCTGCATAATTGAATGTCTTACCATAAGCAATATTACTATGGTTTAAAATTGGGTTTGGTTTGGGGTTTTTTTCGTTGTTGTTTTTGTTTTTATTTTGATATTCACTGCTTTCAGCTAAAGATCCATTTGACATCCCTTGTTCTAAGTATCTTTGGAATCAGGCACGAGTCTCTGGATTCATGTCAGTGTTCTGCTCCAGCTATTGCTGGAATTTCTTCAGCAAGACTTTACTTGCATGAGATACTGGTAATGTTCTCCAGTCTAAGCATTCTGTTAGGTTGCCTTTCTTTGGAATAGATACAAATACATATCTCTTGTGGTCAATTGGCCAATTAGCTCTCTTCCAAATTTCCTGATACAGATGAGTAAATGTTTTCACTGGTATTCCATCAATCACTGGAGTCTTACTTTTGTCTGTTTTCAGTGCAGCTTGAACTTCTTCTCTAGTACCATTCGTTCCCGCTCATATGCTACCTCCTGACATGGGAATGTCAACTATTTATTTTTGATAGTTTGACTCTGTGCATTCTTTATTCTTCTGGTGTTTCCTGCATCATTCAATATTTTGCCCCCAAATCTTTCAAGATTGCAACTCCAGGGCTGAACATTTTCTTGAGTTCTTTCCGTTGGAGATATACTGAACATGTGTTTCCTCTCTGGTTTCCTAACTCTGGGTCTGTCATGCTGTGCTGGCTTGTGTCTTGCTGTGTAACTGGAAGCAATGTCATCAGTATTTCAAATGTCAGCAGTCACCAAAAAACAAACAGGTTTCAAAAGAACTTTCAGCCTACAGCCAGATTATGAAGGAAAAAAAAAATGTCTGTTCGCTTGGAATAAGTAGCCACTGAAAATCTTATATAAATGGGTAATATAGAAAATAATTCTAAATTTCATAATATAAGTAGAACTGGAGGGAAACTCTTTGGGTGCCTCCCAGAAATCATCCCTAAAGGGCCAATAGAAAGACCTGTTCCTACTTCTTCATCCTCAAAGTCATGGACTTACTTCAAAACCCACCACCTCACTCTTGGTTATTGTAACCATTTTCCACTCTAAGTTGCATTTTCTTCCTAGACATTCTTTACACCGGTCCTAGATGGATAATTTTTAATTTTAACAAAGTATAGAACATATCATTTTCCTGTTAAGGTCCTTTTGTTCTACAGGCCTTCTCACTCACAGAATAAAAGTTCAAATCTTGGCAACTGGTTGTGATAGCACTTATACAGTAGTCCTTGACATGATTGCACTATGGAAAGATAACATATATATATTAACTCCTGAGAGAAACAAAGTTCAAATACTTTGTCCTGATGTAAAACTACATTTTCTAACCCTGGCAAATACTGTAAACTCTTTATTAGCTGTTCTTTTGCAGCCACAGTTACATACTATTTTCATTTCTGTTTCTCTATAGAAAGCACAATATCTTGACATAAAATTCTTTTAGCTTTCCATTGTTTTGTCTGGTAAAATATCAGTGAATAGATAAGATGTAGTTCTTCATAGTGTTGTTTATGTGTAACTCCTACGGATTTATTTAACAATACCAAAGGAGACCCTGCCTATCAACATGGATTAAACATGCTCAGTGGCTCTCAACCTTCCTAAGGTGCAATCTTTTAATACAGTTCCTCATGTTGTGGTGACTCCCAACCATAAAATTATTTTCATTGCTACTTCATAACTGTAATTTTTCTACCATTATGAATTGTAATGTAAATATCTAATATGCAGGATGTTACAAATTGAATATAATTAAACATAATTAAAGCATAGTGATTAATCACAGAGCAATATGCAATTATATATTGTAAAATATTCATGAGTTTCCTGATGGTCATAAGCAACCCCTGTGAAAGCATCGTTCCATCCCCAAAGGAGTTAAGACCCAAAGGTTGAAAACCACTGTACTAGCTAAAAGGTTGCTGGTTCGAACCTATCCAGAGATAGCTGGGGAAAGATACCTTGCCATCTGCTTCCAAAATTCACAACCTTAAAATCATAGGGAAACTGCTTCACACAGAAGGTCACCATGAGAATCAACTCAACAGCAACTTAGCAGTAAATCTTGACACTTGTCTTATTCATTTGTTTATATGATTACCCATATGTTTATATACTTTACTATAGCATAAAATTCAAAGATTTAAAAACACTCTTTGATCTGTTTCTAAAAAACCCAGGAAGTGATTTTATTTTTTACTTTATTAGTATCATTTATCATGAAAGCAAATGCCACTTGTTGAGGTTATTAGATGCCAGCAAACTAGTTAGGCTCATAACAGAGTCACATACACTTGAGTCCTATCCCATCGCCCCAGGAATATCTGGTGGATTCAAACTGCAGAACTTTTCTGGGTCACAGTTCAATGTGTATCAATAATTCATTTCAAGAGAGCAATACAATCCAGCTCAAGTCTAGGTTCGTCCTAAGTTGGAGACTCTCTCTGATTCATGTATTTGCCAAGGTCAGTGAATTGGGAATCAAATTTGTAGAAACAGAATCAACTGCATCCATAGTTGACAAGCAGCATGGCAGACTGTCAACTCAAGTCACAAGAAACTAGGGCATGATCAAGATCAGCAAGAAGCGTAAAGGAGAGTTGTGCACCACATCTATTTCTAATTGTGACAACACTCACACAACCCATAGAAACATTATCAGGGGCTGTGACTTGAATAAGGAGGTGCACTTGACCCTATGGTTTCCATACCTGGTTGGCGGCTTAAAGGCTTCCATCATGGAGTTGGTTGTCTTATATTAGGTCACATTATGAGGATAACCTCCACTGTCAAACTACAGAGACTTCTGTCACAGTCAAGTTGACACAAAAACTATCACACGAGAGTTAATTTACTTCTACATCATGGTATACACAATAGATATGGCTAAGAAAATGTTATTTTTTTATCTCATTCATCCTGAATTGGAGTCCTATCTTAACTCTTTGCCAGCTGGGTGACTAGGGAAATTATACAACTTCTTGGTTCCTCAGTTTCCACACCTATAAAACAGGCATCATTGTAAAACTAATTTAATCAGACAGTGTTTCATTCTGCTGTCTAAAGGGTCACTATGAGCCAGAGCCAATGCAACAACCCCTCGCCATAACATCGAGTCAGACTGCAATCATAAATAAAAATAACGCATGAAAAATGCCCAGCGCACTGCCTGGAGTAATCAATAAGTAACCAATCCCTATCAGAGATTCTCACATCTAGATACATGTTAGAATTACTTGGAGAGTCGTTTTTTTTAATACTCATTTCCCAGGCTTCATCCTCCACTAATTAAAATAGAGTCTCTGCAGGTGGAGCCTGAACCAATAATACATTTTCTTACATTCTTTTCTTATGTGTAGACAGTATTGAGATCTACCAATCTATAATAAATATTACGCACAGTTTATCAGCACATAACATATATGTATGTGTGCATACTCAGATATATGTGAAATATAGTTGCATCATATAGATGTAGGCAAGTGATGCCAATTAAACAAGCAGTCAACTTTTTTCAAGATATGTGTAGCAATATATATGCGTGTGTGTGCAGCAAGTTAGTATGAAAAGTTAATTGGAAGAATGAATAAAACATCTTTAAACAAGGAGATAAGCTAGGATTTCTGGAGTAAGTTATCTGATTCAATCCACTCCACCACTAATTGGTCTATGAACTTTAGAAAAGTTACTCAACTATGGTTCCCCATTTGTAAAATAGACATAACCATGCCGACCCCTAATAGAAAATAGCCTGGTTGGCATAGTGCGTTATGTGTTGGGCTGATAAACACATGGTCACCAGTTTGAAATCCGTAGCTGTTCTACAGGAAGAAGATGATAGTTTTCTACTCCCCTAAAGAATGACGGTCTAGAACACACACAGAGGTAGCATATTTATTAACCTATTGAGTTGTTGTGAATCAGAATCAACTTGATGGCAGTGGGTATACTTAGAATTTATAGAATACTTAGGATGATAGATAAAGCACTATGTGTTTGTTTAAAAACTAGATAGAAATGTTTGCAAAAAGTAATGATCATCCTTAGTATTCATTATTTAATATCAGTAATGGATAACGCATGAAACCTAAACTGAAAAACTGATGCTGTTCAAAAGTTCTCAGATGGTTATGAAAACAATTCTTGAAACCTTACATCAAAGATAAAATGGATTATCAGTTAATTTTTCTTATTTCTCATATAACAGAATATGATGCTCAAAACCCTCAAGACCTTATGTAAAACACACATATCCACATACACCCACAAAAAACAAGTAAACAAACAAACACATTAGAAAAAGTCTTCAGTAAAACTGAATCCACGAAGTCCAAATATTCTATGATGATCTGCCAAAAAAAATTGGGAACAGGGCCATCATATCCAGGTGCTGAGTGGAGTTGAAGTCTTGGCAGTAGATTTTGGTCCTGCAAGGCCTAGGCCTCCCCAACCTCTCTTATCTTTCTTTCAGTGACCTCAGCTGACACTCATTGTTTGCTCTTGGCAATTCTCCCAATATAGCTTTCAATTTCCCAAACTCTTACTGTTTCTGTTGCTAGTGACCCTTCAGCAATGCTGCCCCCATTTTGTTCTGACCACCCCACTCAAAAACTATAAACTTTTTAAAACGAAGCTCAACCACAATGAAATATACAACTTTCCTCTGATTCTTCAATGCTTCCTCCTCCCCACTCTCATGATCCCAGTTCTACCAGAGGATGTACACAGGTACAGATAGGAACTGGAAAAACACGGAATCAGGACAGATGATCCCATCAGAACCAGTGGTGAGAGTGGTGACACCAGGAAGGGGGAGGGAATGTGGGGGATAAAGGGTCTAACTGATTCCAAGGATGAACATATAACCCCCACCCTGCGAGATGGACAACAAAAAAAGTGGATGAAGGGAGATGTCAGAAAGTGTAACACATGAAAAAATAATAATAATTTATAAATTACCAAGTGTTCGGGAGTGAGGGTTGCAGGGAGGGGGAAAAGTGAGGAGCTGATACCAAGGACTTCAGTAGAAAGCAAATATTTTGAGAATGCTGATGGCAATGATTAAACAAATGTGCTTGACACAATGAATGGTTGGCTGGATTGTGATAAGAGTGGTATGAGCGCCCAACAAATTTAAATAAATAAATAAATAAAATGAAGTTCAAATATAGAACACATCAGGGAATCCTTTCTCTGGGGCTCAGGTTGAAGTGACTACTCTTCCTTTTGCACCTCCTTCCCCCATGTACATTTTTAAAGGCGTGTTTGAATCTCCCTTGCAGCCAGGATCCCTTTTCTCATTTAAATTATTTATTTAATCACCAGCACCTGGCACAAGGTCTGAATTTCTCTAATGGATTTTATTGGAATTATAGATCGGAAGAAAGAATAAATGGCTTCCATTTGTACTGTAAGGCCACAGGCATGTGTAATCTGAGGGAACGGATGCACCGATGGGAATCTGTGGCCATTGGTTTTAGGAAAATCGAGAGAGAGAATGACTGCAGTCCTCCTGGATCAGCTTTGCGTAAGCCTAATTCTCCAGAGGTCCCTTCTGGACAGACTGCAGTGAGACCCAGCAGTCTGAGACACGTGGAAGAAGAATCTCTTGAGGTTGCACACACATCGTCAGCTCGATATTTGCAAACACTGCAAATTCTCCAGCCTTTGATTTCAACATTATTTTTTTTTCTAAATGTACCTTCTTTCAAAGTGTTTCTAAATGTACAGTCTTCCTGGAAGACTTTGCATTTAGGAGAGAGCAATTCTGATGGCTACAATTTGGCGACTGTGATTTAGGAGTGGGAGCTCTGTCCTACTGAGTGTCGTCTTAGCTCGCGTTTTCAGGAAGCTGCCTAACACCTCTCTGTTTCGGCTCATGTATCTGTGTGATAGGCACACTGCTGGTGGTTGTCTCATAGAGCTGGAATGGAGATGAGACCTTCAGCATAGTGCCTTGCACATTATTTCTGTTAGGTGTCATCAAGTTGGTGCCAACTCATAGGGCTCTGGGGCATAACAGAATGAAACATGGTCCAGTCCTGTGCCATCCTGGCAATCGTTTTCTCTCTCGTTTTAAACAGCTTCATCGGCACTTCACCCACCTGTCCTCCATGTCAATTATTCAGTCATATCAAGAAGAGTTGTACAATTATCACCAGTGGATTCTAGAACATTTTCTTCTTTCTTGTACATGTTGCTGCAAGCTTTTTTCTAATTGTGGCCCAAAATTATACACAATAAAACATTCTCTGATTCAGAAACTTCTACATGCATTCATTCTTGATCTGATTCAACAACTTCTACATTCAGTGTCATTGATTGTATTCTTCATGTTGCACAACCATTATTAATATCCTTTTCCAAATTTTTCCACCACTCTAACATAAACTCAATGCTTCCTAAGCAACAACTCTTTCTACTTCACCCATGGTAGCCATCAGTCGAGTACACTTTTCTTATTTTTTTTAGTAGTTTTAGTAGTAGTTTTAGTTTTAGTAGTTTTCTTTATACAGTATTCACATATCAATACACTTCCCTGGTTAAATCGCTTTTAAAAAGACTTGTATATGCATCATCACAATCAGTTCTAGAGCTCCCTCCTCCCTCCCACATTTATAGTTTCCTCCCCTCACCCTCTCCACTCCCAAATTCCCTTCTACATGATCCACAAGCATTCTCATGTTCCAGCCCCTTGTTGGAGTCTCTTTGTCAATCCAGCCCATTAAATGTGCTCTCTCTTTCTTTTGACCCTCGAGCTTGCCAAACATGCTGATTTCTCCAGGGATTGTCCCCCCTGATAACATGTCCAAAGTACACGAGAAAGAGTGTCCTCCTCCTTATTTTTTAGGAACATTCTGGGTATATGACTATACTTCTACAAAGGTAAATTTGCATGGTCCTCTGCCAGTCCATGGAATATTTAACATTCTTTCCCAAAATCGTCACCCAAAAGTATCATCCCTTCTTCAGTTTCCCTTATTAATTTTCCAGCTGTCAAATGCAAATAAGACAATTAAAAATTCTATGGCTTGAGTCTGACACACTTTAATCTTCAAAGTGACATCTTTACTTTTTAGTAATTTAAATTTAAATTTGCTGGAGAAATAAATGTCAATGTTTGATAACTGAAGAAGCTAATAGTTAATATTTATACGTGTTGGTAGTTAAACAATAATAAGCAATAACTGCTGAATTTCTTTTTTCCTTTCTCCTACCTTTTTTTTGAGGGCACATCACTGCCGTCTGGTGGGAGTAGGAGGCCCAGCCTTGCTCCTAGAGAGCTGCTGCTGGATTTGGACAGCCAACCTTGTGGGCCGTGGTCCCGCACTCAACCACTATGCCACCGGAGCTCAGCCCACTTTCTCCTATCTTTAAGAAAGTATATAGATGTGGCTGTTTAAATACCCATAATACATACTCTTTAAGAAGTCAAGGGACTGAATATGTTGTCTATTTAGAAGAAATGCTTTCACATGCTAGATAAATAAAATGGCTACACTTAGCTCCTGAAACAGGAGCGTTCTCCTCTATGATTCTAACGTGGTGTTTGTTGCATCTGAGTCTATTGGCAATGGTGAAACCTGGCAAGGTAAACATTCTTGTGTAATAGTAGACAAGTGGCAGGACTGCCTTGCTTAGATTCATAAATTCTAAACAAAGCAGGATCTGTCTGATGTACTGGGGACATTTTATCTGAACTAGAATGAACTCAACAAAAAAGTATGCAGCTTATTATCCATCTCATTTTCAGTTCCTTTGAAATCTTTGTTGTGAGTTTCTCCTGTTTGAGGAGTTTGGGCCTCAAAGGAAAATCCACAAGTCTCAGGGGATTGCATCAAACAGATGCCTGTACAAATTCAGTACCCATCTTTCTCTCTTCTACTCTTTTAAAAAAATTTTAAAAACAATCTTTATTTTATTAAATATGTTTATTAGGGCTCTTATCATAATCCGTGCATTTCTCCATTGTGCCAAGTATATTTGTACATATATTGCCAGTATCTTATTCAAAGCATTTTCTTTCGACTTGAGCCCTTGATGTCAGCTCATTTGTATCCTCCCTACCCCACCTTTTCTCCCTCATGGACCCTTGATAAGTTATAGACTATGACTTTCACATCTTGCAACAACCCTTCACCCACTTTTCTGCTGTCTGTTCCCCAGGGAGGGGACTATACCTTGATCCTTCTGATTCGATTGCCTCTTTCTTCCCCCACCTTTCCCTTATCCTCCTGGTATCTCGATTCTCATTGTTTGTCTAAAACGTTTATCTATTCTGGATTCCCTGTGTTACCAGCTCTTCTCTATAGCAGTGTACCTGTTCTGGTCTTGTCTGATCTGTAAGGTAGAATTGAGGTCATGCTATTGGTGGGGAGGAAGCAGTAAAGAACTAGAGGACAGTTGTATGTTTCATTGATGTGATTCTGCACCCTGACTGGTTCTTCTCTTTCCTGCGGTCATTCTATAAGGGGATGTCCAGTTGTTTACAGATGGGCTTTGGGTCTCCACTCCTCTCTCTTCTTGAGAAGACACAAAGAACCCTGGTAACTTGGTGAATTAGTTATGCATTGGTTGGGCTGATGACCACAAGGTCACCAATTCCAACCCACCACCTATTCACTGGGAGAAAGCTCAGGCTGTCTGCTCCTTTGTTTTAGAAAATCTAAAGAGTCATTCTACTCTATTCTATATGGTCACTTTATGTCAGAATCACTAGGCAGCAGGGCGCTTAGGAAGAGGACAAATCTTACTCTCCTCAATTAATGACTGTGTTAGTCCCGATAGACTAGAGAAACAAATTCATATATATATGAGAGGTTTATATACAAGAGAAACAGTACATTAAGAAAACATCACAACCCAGTCAAATCCAAGGTCATAAGCCTGATATTGGCCCATATGTCCGACACCAGTCTATAAAGTCTTCTTCAGATTCATGGGGCAATGCAATGTCACCAGTACAATCAAAGGTCAGTGGGTGCAGAGTCTTCTGTATCCTTGGTGGTAAAAACATGTCAGTGAGGACAGGGGCCTCTAGTTGACTTTCCCAGCTTCAAAGCTTTGGTTTCATCAGGGTAAGCCCATGTGGCTTCTCCTCTGGCTCCTCCAGATTCCAGGACTCAGGATCTATTAGCATGCTGCCATGTTGTCTTGTCAGTAGAGCATCCCAAGAGACTGAGTCTATAGTCTCTCACCTCCATGGGGGAAATATCGTGAGATTTCCCAGAATTCTCAGAGAAAGCCGTGTCCACACAGGGGTCTCATTGTCTAGCTTCAGATTGACAGACTAATTTCCACCCCTATAATCTCAATCATGAAAATGACACCAAAGTACATTGATTGCCACAATAACCAAAGGCATTTCTAAAGAAATAGTGACCTGCAGACTGTAGAGGTTTATAGATATAATCTTGACACTAGATCAAAGAAAGAAATCCAGGTAATGTCCCCAGTGAGTGTTAGTATATAGGATAATGAATTTCCTTCTTTTAGAACCTGAAATTATCAACTCTGTCTTTTCCTTTTTTGATTTTTACATGTGGGGTGTATCATTTATAATTGTTCACAAAAGGAGACTATGTTAGAATGTGCAAGTAAATTGAACTCAGACATCTTTTAAAACAAAAGTTTCTAAGTCCTTCATGGAGGAAGGTTCTGTTAGGCCTTCCTGCTTTTTTCATAGCCCCTCTCTCCAGATTTTTCCCATAGTCACTAGCCCCCGTATTCTATCTTCTTGACAATGGGGCAAGTGATTACTT
>PVJH01016474.1:0-50538 GCA_004026705.1 Nesogale talazaci
ACCCAGTTGCTGGTCACCAAATAGATTGTCTTCTGGACATTATGTTTGTGAACCGTATCATGCTGCTTGACTCTAGTGTCCTCTGACACCATTATCTTCCGCTTCCAGCCCCAATAATTCACCTCCTTCAGGTCTTTGGTGATGTCTAAGAAGTTTTTATAACTTTGCCCTCTATTTGCTTCACAACATTCATGATTATATTTACAGCCAAGGTAAATAAGTATGTAAAAAGTAATTATTTGGGGGCAAATTTATATGGACTCCGCTTTCCCTTGGTCCCTGCTTGACCCATGTGCCTACTTCATGTATCACTGTTCATCTACATAGAGAGTCTACTCATAGATCACAGTTTCCGCAGCATTATGTATATAATAGCATTTGTCTTTTTTGCTTTCAATTCTTACAAACTTCCCCAATGTCTTCCCCTGATTCTGTAATTATTACCGACTTCTATTTTTATTGTAGATTGCTTTCCCTTTTCATCCAGATTAATAATTTCCTAACCCTGATGATATAATGGGCTGTATGCTTGGTTGCTAACAAGAATGGGAAGCAGTTTGAAGTCACCAGTTGCTTTTTGGGAGAGAGAAGAGGCTTTTTGCTTCTGTAAAGATTTACCATTCAGAAACAACTCAGAGGGGCAGTTCTACTCTGTCCTACCAACATTTTCTGAATCTAGTTTTAGCTACTGGGATTCTGTGAGCAGGCAGCACCAAAATTAGAAGTGCATATAATCTTGACTCAATTTTAAATTCCATGAGGCCTACCTGGGGTTCAATAGAGGACTGTAATCACCTGCTGACAAAAGGGAGGGGAACACCAAACTAATCCCAAATAAGGTGTGCACAATTGGTGACCCTACATATTTGCATACATACTTGCATACTTTTTATGTATGACTTGGGATCCTAAGACCACCCCAGTTTTCCCAGACCTGTCCAGATAATTTTTCATGTCCAGTTTCGATGAAACATTGTATAGCAACTTTAGTTATGAAGGTGTGTATGTGTATGTGTGTATATATATACATATATATATATCTTTAGTCTCACTAAACACTGATGTTTATATCAGCAGAAAGCAGTGGCATTTTTGAAGAGTGTGCTAAGAACCTCTCTTGGTCGTCTGATAACAGAACTTGCTGCCCTGAACATGCTGGACAACTAGCAGATTCTCTGTTGCACAGGGACAGGCAGAGAGTGAATGTGCTGGGGTGAGGGTAGGGAATCCATCATGTTATTAGTTCATTATCAATGACCTTTTGAGTCGACTGGGGTTTTCAATTGCTGCCATTTTTTTTTTTGCTTTTGAAATATAAATTATTGTTAGCTTAGCTTCCAATTAAAAATCGTGTTTGCTAAATTGTTTACCCCTTCAATTTTGTAGTGCCCTTCAGGTTATTAGTGTTTGGGACCTGGACTTCAAGTACTGTGTGAACTGCACTTGAAAGAGGAACAACTCACCCTTCCTTTGCCAAAGAAATTTTATACCCAGCTCCGTCTAAAGTGTACATGTGCAAGAAATGTCTTTGTTATTTTCACTGATTCTTTTGCTTTGGAGCCATATAATGATGATCTATGTTTCTCATGGTGCTTTCCCATGTGGTGGAAAAGGTATGAGATATCTTATATGAGTGGGAAAAGACAGTGACATTGCGGCAAATTGGGGCTACTGCAAAGGTTAAGAAATGAGACCCCAGATTCTGGCAGTGAAAAGAAAGAGCATCCAAGGTATGCCAATGTCCAAGGACATAAGAGATAGTTTCTGCATCGAGGCATACATGGTCAGTGATTGCTCACAGAATCAGAATCTAAAAAAACAAAACTAATCCTACCCTTTATTTAAATATGTCTATGGCTTGGTTGATGTATACAAAATAATTCCCTCCAAAATATTATAATTAGCATCTACCATGTTTCTCTTTTCTCCGCCAATGTTTTTAATTTGTCTCTACATACCTGATGGGAATGTTAGTAAAATGAAGAAATGAAAGCTTTTTACTCAAGAAACTTTCTGGAGGATTGAAGCAGTATTAAAATGAAAGTCAGAGAATCAGTGCTATGTGGCTCTGTTTTAAGACAAAACAGATCATTGAATACTTCATGTCAGTTTCCTTTTTAGAAGTTTGTATATGTAAAATTATATTTTTATTTGTTCTTGACAATTTTCTCCGAAGAATTTCCAATATATTTCAATGAGGTAGAAAGAACACCATTGTTGCTTACCAAAGGCACAAAAATAATGGTGCACTCTGAAAGTTAATTCTACCATTCAGCAACTTGTATATGTCTAACTTTTGAATACACCAGTCCTGGATGGACATATTTAAAAGTAAATTCTTTTAAGCAAAGCTTTTATATAAATTTTTTGATGTTGCAAATAAATCTACACACATAATCCAATTGATCCTAGTATCTATTGACAAAGCAAAAAAAGTTATAAACAACATAGTGAAATTTTCATTCTTTATAAGTTGCCTGTAAATTTTAAAGTTCAATAGGAAACTCGTGATAGAGTAGCAAAGTGAATGACACAGTAAAACTACCCAGTACAAAAATATCATGAAATTTTTTACTATATTAAGACATCAGAAGAAAAATAATTCATCCATCCCATATTCTAGGGATTAAATCAACATTATTTTGCAATAAAAAAACAATGTGTATATTTTTCTTCTTTATAGCTTTCCTAATTGGGGGGAAAATCGGACTCCAGTCAGAAGCATCAACAATAAGTAACAGGTGAATTTATGTCAAACCCATTTGTCTATTAAAACTATGCAATATTGGTCATTAGAATGCACCCATTCACATCAATAGACACTTGACTGTAGAAAAGAATATAAGCATGTTGAGTCATCCAGTAGCAAAAAAAAAAAATGTTTTCTGTATTCACCATGATTTAATCAGCTTCTCTTTAGTCTCCTCCACATTTAGTTCAGATCTGAGCGATTCTTTCTGAATGTCTGCCAGCTTCTGAGACAAGGCACAGGCTGCAAATGCAGCCCCAGCAGAGCTAGAGAAGTTGAGCCAAGTGCCATCAGCATAGCAATAGGATATTATGCTGAGGTAGTGACAAATGGAGCAAAGAGGCCTTGTGGAAGATGAAAACTCCTGGCATACCCTGGGGGGTGCTATCACACATCCTCTTGGGGTAAGGCGACAGAAATCCAGAGAGGCAATCTAGCCCAAGTCTGACAGAAAATCCCTGAGCCTGATTAAAATTATAACACGGCTCCCCAGCAAGGCCCTAGTAATCCACAGCACCAGAACTGCTGAAATATTCAGGAAGGTTAACAGCTAGATGCCCTGAGGAGTTAATAACAGAGCTGGAAAGCCTTTTTTTCAACTACATTTCCAACTCAAAAGCAGGTCGGATTGTCAGTACTAATTAAAAGTCCTGCTTGGTAGAAGCCTTTATAAAATGAATTGTTGATCTCCATCAATTTTAAGGAGTCAGCATTCATCTTTCAAAACTATTAAAGGGATCAAAACAAGTCAAAGTTAAATACGCATAAAAAAACTGAAACCACTTATTACTTATTTATTTTAAATTTTTTTACTTATTTATTTATCAATTCATTAAAAAAATTTACGTATTACTCACTGCCTACTATGTGCTTAAACTCTGGATACACAGAAAATCAATAGAGTCATAAATTCCCTGTGACTAATTCAGTCATTACCCAATTACTCTTTATAATTAGACCATTGATTTTCCATCTGCAGATAATCCTCAAACCACACACTAGTCTAGTCAACAGTCTCTATTGAGATCAGCCTTCCCCAATCCTATCTTTTGTTAATTTTTTTTGCCAGTGCATAGAATATGATGTTTCTCTTCCATTTGACTGGTTAATCGTCAACCATCTTTCAAGTCTTAAGACATGTGCTTGCTCTCTGAAACTTCTTTCTGCCCCAACCAAGCAGAAATGATGACTCTCTTCATCCGTGCAAAGGGTTACACTGTTTGCAAAGATTGCACTGTTTGTATCTGGCCTCTCCTTGCCAATCCTGAAGACCTGATTCAGACACAACTTCTTAGCACCTTACTGGTAGAAGAAAACCCCAAACCTCACTACATCAAGTTCACTCTGATTCGTAGAACCTCTGCAGTTGACAGTTCATAAACACTCTGATTAATTAAATAATCATAGTGCAAACAGCAAAGTATTCTAGTTTAAGTGTTCTCTCTAACCATGTTGAAATTTCTGAAACCAAGAGTATCTGATCAAAAATAAGGAATCATGCAGTGGCCTGCAGGTTCACCGACTGTGATGTGCCCACTTTTAGATGAAATAACTAAAGTACTTTATTCTCAGATGAGATACTAGCATCTTTGAGAAAGAAAGCATTTGAAAACAATGTCATAGTCCAGGAAAGAAGGGATTGGAAGGCAGAGGCAGGAAAATTGAGACTAATGACTTATATAGAGAATTTGGGGAGTGAGAAGGGAAGTGGGGAAACGTACCTATTGTGTTCAGAGGGAATAAACATTCTCATCTAACTGATCTCTTACTCAGTCATCCTCGTCAGACCTCTCCAAAAGAGTCATTAGTTATGTTTTCCAATGTAATGCTTGGAATGTAGAATAAATTCAACCCATTTAAATTAATTGCAAAAGGAAAATATAGCTATGACACTTCTACACTCTTATGCAACCTCTTTCCACACCACACCCCTTACACACACACACACACACACACACACACACAATCACACACACACCCCAAATCTCATCAAGGTACACAGGCGGAAAAATTCTTCTCATGGCTTGAACACATGAATGTAATTTTAATCCCTCTCCAAAACATTTCAAATAGTAGTATTTAAAGGAGAAGAGAAAAATAACAGAAAGAAGAAATAGAAAATTTTGGAATTAGAGAGCAGATAGAGTGACAACTTACATAGCAACCCTTCGAAGGCTCATTTTTAGCCTGAATATAAAAAAAATCAAGAAGGACTACAATATATATAAAGAAAGCATCCAAAGGCTCAGGGGATGGTAGCATTATGTGTTTCCAGAATTGATCTGCCTTGACTTTAAGAAAATGGTCTTTGAAAAGCTCCACCAGAGCATTTCAATCTCAAAAGACACACTGAAGTACCTGACATTACCCACTGTGTTAGGTCCCTTAAAATGTTCTAAAAATATTGAGCCCAAGTCTGGGAAAAATTATATGGAGAGTCTCCTTCCAGGTGCTGTAATTTCAGCACCAATATTCTCTTACTTCCTCCCCCCACAACTTCCACCCACCTTACTTTATTATACTTTTTGGGGGGTGCAGATATACACAATGACCAAAAGAAAACCCAGTGCTGAGTTCCAATTCATACTGGTTCCAGACAGGTTTCTAAAACTGTAAGTCTCCATGGGAACCAAGAATCTCACCTCTCGAGTGTCTGGCAGATTTGAACTGCTACTCCTGCTGCCAAACACGTACTGGACATAAGCAGGACTCTTGACTGAGAGTCAGTTCTGATTCTTAGCCACCCTATGCACAGAGCAGAGTTGAACTTGCAGGTCTCCAAGGCTGTCTGTCTTTGCCAGAGCACAGCGCCTCATTCGTCACCCATGGAATGGCAGGCAGGTTCAATGTACTACCTTGTGGTTCGCAGCACTGCACCACAGGACTTCCTTACACATCAAAACACTTGATCATGTAGCAGTTTCCACTTGCCCTTTTCAATGACTTTTATTTTCTTTATGTTGCACAATAATTGAGATAAAATAAACTCAGGGTCCACTAGCAAAAATTCCCCGATTCCTCCCTTCTACCCCTGGTAATCATTAATGATCTTCAGTTTCTGTAATCTTCCTTCTCTCATACAAATGAGGTCACACAGTATTTATCCTTTTGTGTCTGACTTGCTTCGTTCAACACAGTGTTTTCTAGGTTAATCCATGTTATGTCATGCATCCAGACTTGTATTCTTTATGCCCAAGTAATATTCCATTGTATGTGAATGGTCACTTATCAGTTGATGTTCATTTCAGTTGTAATCACCTTTTGGTTGTTGAGAATGGTGCTATAGTGCATAAGTACCTGCTGATGCTCCTACTTTCATTTTTTAGGGTATATACGCAATATGGGGATGTGTTGCTTCTTAAAGCCATTAATAGGTAGAAAAATCATAGCTTTGACATAGGAGAAATAGCTCTCTCTCCCTTTTTGATCACAGATAGATAGAAAGATAGACAGATAGGCTATATGAATCTAGTCTATCCCAAAGTTCAACATAGGTATTCTAATACAAGAGGCAGAGTGAGATGTGCTGGGCATCCAATGGATGGATGGATGGATGGATGGTGATGAGTTGTATGAGTCCCTAATAAAATGATTTAGAGAAGGAGAGAGAGAGAGAGAGAGAGAGAGAGAGAGAGAGAGAGATCTGGTTTACAAGGTTCCCTGAGGGCACATTTTATGAAGAAGACAGTAGGCCAAAAGCAAGCCCAGCAAATCTTGATTAATAATGAGTGGCGCGAGGTAATTCGTTTGTTGGGTTTCTTGTTAGCTCCATACGGTCTGCTCCCAAGTCATGGCGGCCTGCCCCAGGTTAAACCACTGCGATTCCCAGGATTTCCATTGACTGATTTTTCAGAAATGGCCCGACGTAAAGGCGCACCAATGGCAGAGCAGTTAATTGTTTATCTGTTAATTAAATTCCTCGATCAAACCCATGAGCTGCTCTGGTGTCCCTCTACTTCCACAAGACCCCGAGGGGGCAGTGCAAGGCTGTCCTACAGTGTAATTACAAGTTGAAATCCGCTGGAAAGCATTGTGCTTGGTTTGATTGTAGACTGCCAACCCTCTTCTAGAAGGTTTCATTAGGTAACTTTTAATTCATCTAGTTGGTGAAATTAAATATTCTTTAGCTCGAGGACAGTGATCATTAAAGCAAACTTCAGAATGCCCTATTCTGTTTGAATGAATGACGAAAATAAAAGAATGGTATTCTTTTTTTTCTTTTTTAAGCCCTTAACCCCTCATCAGGCATGAATGTTTCAGTCCATCAAAATTAAAGAAACAACTGGCTTCCTGGAACACAAAGGCACAGCTCAGTCCTTTCTCACTGTTGTGCAAAACGCATGAGCTAATTATACTCTAAACCTCTAAAACAGTGGGAAGATAATAACCTCTACTATAGCTAATCTAGAGGTCACCCCGATCTGCTGGTTAAAAACGTATTTCTTTTTATTCACTGAAAATCTAGTCAGTTATTTAGCTCTTGGACACAGCTTACATTGCATTTCACAGGAATAAATACATACTGTGCTCCTTCCCAGCAAGCCGTGTGGTCTCCTTCCTGCCTCTATGTGTTTGTAATAGCACTTTTTTCCCTTTCTGGGCTCTCAAGGTGTTTTGCCTTCAACTCTACAGGCAAATGACAAGTGATGAAGGAAGAACAATAAAATTAAATGTAAAGTCCCCATTGCTTTAGGAGTCCTGGTGACACAGTAGTTACTTTAGATGGCTAACCACAAGGTCAGCAGTTTGAACTCACCCAGTACTCTGTAGGAGATAAAAGAATTACTCTAATTCCATTCTAACTTACAACTTCAGAAGCCCCTGTGGAGTAACCTACGCCCTCCTGTTGGGTGACTGTGAGTCACAGTAAGTGACAAGCTTGGGCTTTTTGTTTTGCTTGCTCTTGCTTTTCTTTCTGCTTTCATTAGGAAAGACCTACTGCTTTGAAGTCTTTGAGCTAAAATCCAATATAATTGGCAAAGGTCTCCCAATAAAGAAAATTAATGCGGTTTAGACTGTTTTTTTAAAAATTGTATTCTATTGGGAGGATGGAGGGATGGTGGAGTAGAAAGGGGGATCTAATTTCAGGGATCTACATATAACCTCCTCTCTGGGGCATGGCCAATAGAGAAGTGAGTGAAGAGACACATTGGACAGTGCACGATATGAAATAGCAATTTGTAAATTATCAAGGTTCATAGGGTGGAGGGAGGAAGGGAAACATGGGGAGCTGGAACTGGGGGCCTAAGTGGAGGGAGGATGTATTGGAGGTGTATGAGTACCCAATAAAATGATTCATTTTTTTAAAGAGTGGGGGGAGAGCGGAAATAAGAGGGTTTTGTTTGTTTGTTTTGTTTTGTTTTTTTCAAGAGGAGCTTATACCAAGGGCTCAAGTGGAAAATGTTTGGAAATGTATGTGGCAACATGTGTGCAATGTGCTTGATACAGATGATGTACTGAATGTTATAATAGCTGTAAGAGCCCCCAATAAAATTAATTTTAAAAAAATAGAATACAGAATACCTCAGGGACAAGAAAAAAAATTCTATTTTCTAGTGCTTAGGTGAAAGTTTACAGAGTAAATATAAGGTTGCATGAGCCAGAGCTAACAAGGTGGCAGTGGGTTTGGCTTGAGGTTATAAGACCATTCACACTAAGTGTTCCATGTCATTGGTAATGATTTGTACAAATTTTCCATTCTTGACATCTTCAATATTTTGTCTCTCTGTCAGAATTAAGTTTTTTGGTCCAGTTTTAGGAATGTTTGTGTTTCCTTATGTCCAGGTAAAATTCATTATAAAGCCTTTCATCTTCATCTGTAAGTGATTCTAATCCTCTTCACTTCCAGCAAGCCTGGTTTTGTCATCTGAATATCAATGCTTATAATTGACTTTTCTTTCAAATTTGCTATGTTCAGCCTTTCAGATAGTCCAGCTCTCAGATTATTTTCTTCATGTGCACACTGAAGAAGGATTGGTAAAGCACAACTTTTTAAAATATGTTTAAGCCAGTGCATTGCATAGTATATGAAAGATATGTGAATAAAACTGTGCATTTTAATTTTATTTTTTTAAAAAGAATGGTGAAAAGATAACACCCTAACTCACATCTTTCCTTATTTTAAACTATATAATATTAGTTCCTATTTTTCATGATACTATTAATCACCCTTTTCAATAGTCTTATCAACAGAATCAAATGCCCTTTAGAGACATTAAAACACAAGTAAACGTCTTTCTGGTTTTCTCTGTTTTCATCCAAGATCCATCTGACATCATCAATGACGTCCCTTATTCCTTGCTCTCCGAGGAATCTAGGTGCCTGGCTAGTTCACTGGGCTTGTCTAAAGCTAGTTGCCATCAAGTCATCTTTGATTTATGACAGCCCCACATATGTCTGAGTAGAACGAAGCTCCACAGTGGCTTCAGTAACTTGGTGGGAATGGGTCACCATGTCTTTCTTCTAGGGTGGCTTTGTGTAGACTTGATCCTCCAGCATTTTGCTTAATAGATAGGCTGGATAATCATTTTCACCATTAAGAAGCTTTGATATTGATATATGTACAATAGTATTTATTTGAAATATATAATAGCTAGTTATGTGAATTTAAAATTACTATACACTTTAACCATAAGGCCCCTTTTTGGAATGAATCTTATTCACTCAAATGAAAGGAACATGTTACTTTATGTGCAAAGGGTTTAGAGTTTGATAAAAGCAAAAGAGACTTGACCAGTCCTTAAAGAAAAAGCATGAAGAGGAAACAGACACACTCTCTGAGTGAGTTCAGTTCACAAATGACAATATCAGAGGACAGGATGTACCTCCAGAGAAATTAGCAAGCTAACCTTTCTAGGTTTTCTTAGAATGAAAAAAAAGAGGTTCTAAAAGAGGAGGTAAATGCTCTCCTCTGAGATTTGAAGGACGCGGTTGTAAATGTAATGCTCCCTTCCCCTTGGATAGAGCCACAGAGAAAGGAGATGGGAAATTGTTGCAGTGATAATTGAGACATGAATTTTCTAAAATTGTGCAAGTTTTTATCCCCAAGCAATTCAAGTCATCCAGGGAATTTCACAACTGATATTTCCTCCAATGAAGCAAAATGTTTTCCTCAGTGGTAGGATGAAGCCTACGGTGTTCAAAATGAATTGAGGTCTTTATATAAAGGTCCTGTGTAAATAACTGGCACTCTAATGCTTCTATCCTGATATAGAGATCATTTCAATCATGGTATTAGGAACAAAAGTAATGTGCTCAGTTATAGTTAGTTTCAATTTACTTCTTCTGGAGCTTCAAATTCAATTACATTCTGAGATGAACATGAAATCAATTGAACAGCTGGATATATGGTGATCCTATTTGCCCAGTTCTCTTTAAATTCCATACTCTTATAAGATAATCACATTCCTCTATGTTTTAGCATTCTAGTAAATTTTGGAAGAAGGAAAAAAGAATCATTTTTTTCTCCCTAGAAAGATTTTTAAGAATGTAAAATTTTCACATGCAAAAATATACACATGCACACATGTATGTCAAGATGATTAAAACATATTAATTTTATTTAACAAGTAGACTTTAACTAACATATTCTAAATGTATATCTTGAATTTAATAATGTCTCAAACTACTTAGCCAAAGTTAAACTAAATATGAATTTGTCATAAATTGGATAGCACTTTTTTATTTATGTTGCTTTCATACATCTATACTTTCCCCATTATTACAAGATTTCACTTTGCAAAGCATTTTCCTAATAAGCTATCCTAGAACTTAATATGTAGTTGAATATTTATACAAACATATCTATAAAATTCAGATATGCTCAGATTAGGAAACAATGAGAGGTTATTTTCTTTAGCAGAATCCAAATATGTAGTTTCAGTAGACTGTGGAAGAAATACAGCAATTAGATAGCATTGTGAAGATTCTATTGTTGGTGAGGAAGGCATATGACAAGAGCTCAATACCAGCAGAAACACTTGGGATTGAAAAGCAGACCCAGCAAAAAAAAAAAAAAAAAACAGAGAAAGACATGGCGCAAAGAAGAAGTGATATTTCCCCTCCCCCAAATAAAAATCATCTTGATATTCTATTCTCTTCTCAATACCGGGGGAAAGACTTATTAACATTAATATGGTCATTTTCAAAATATGGAAGCTGAGATACTTTTCTTTTAAAAAATATCAGCTGAGGTTTGTTTTGGTGTTTTAATCAAATAAAACAGAAAGGAAGTGGTGTTAACAAGCCCAGGGACAAGGGAAAATCAAGTCGTCAAAAATCGGTGGTGAGGGTGTAGGGGGCCTGGTAGGTCTTGATCAAAGGCAATGGAACCAAGAGGAATTACTGAAATCCAAATAAAGGCTGAGTTTGATAGTAGGAAAAGAGGAAAGTAAAGTGAATTAGAAGAAAGAACTCAGAGGCAAAGGGCATTTATAGAGGTCTAAGTAAAAGCATATACATATGTAAATATATTTATATATTATGATTGGGAAATAGATCTATGTGCATATATTTATAGGTTTAGTATTAAGGTAGAATACTTTGTTCTATTAAACTGGAATTCGATGATGCTTACGTTTCTGACATGATCACTGAAGAAAAAGGGGGTGTATAAGCAAATGTGGTAAAGAAACATGATAGTGTCCAGCTATCAAGATATATAGTATCTGGAATCTTAAAGGCTTGAAGGTAAACAAGCAGTCATCTATCTTAGGAGCAACAAACCCCACATGGAAGAAACTCACTAGCTTGTGGGATCATGAGGTGTCGAAGGGATTAGGCATCAGGCATCAAAGAAAATAAATCATATCATTGTATACTCACCTTCCCAATTGGATCGCTGCAGATAAATAGGTGCATAAACAAATGTGGTGAAGAAAGATGATGGTGCCCAACTATCAAAAGGTATAGCATCTGGGGTCTTAAAGATGTGAAGGTAAATAAGCAGTCATCTAGCTCAGAAGCTAGAAAGGCCTCATGAAAGAAACACACCAGCCTGTGTGATCACGAGGTGTCAAAGGGACCAGACATCAGGCATCAAAAAACAAAAAAATCAAATAATTGTGAATAAGAGAGAGTGTGGAGTGGAGACCCAAGACCCACATACAAAGTATGTATGTGATCCTTACAGAAGGATCACAGGGAGGAGATGAGACAGTCAGGGTGCAGTGTAGCAACAAAGAAACATGAAACTTTCCTCCAGTTCCTAATGTTTGCTTTTACCCCCCTACCCCACCCACTATCATAATCCCATTCTGCCTTACAAATCCAGCTAGACCAGAGTATGTAAACTGGTACAGATAAGAACTGGAAACACAGGGAATTCAGAACAGGCAATCCCTTTAGGACCAATGTTAAGAGTGGCAATAATGGGAGGCTGGATGGAAGGTGGGACAGATAGGGGGAACTGATTATATGGAATTACATGTAATCTCCTTTCTAGGGGATGGACAACAGAAAATTGGATGAAAAAAGATGACGGGTGAGACAAGATATGACAAAATAACACTAATTTATAAATTACCAAGGGTAGATTAGGGAAGGAGGGCAGAGAGTCGGGGTGGGGGGAATGAGGAGCTGATACCAAGGGCTCAAGTAGAAAGGAAATGTTTTGAGAATGATGATGGCAATGACTTACAAAAGTGCTTGACACAATGGGTGAATGTATGGTGTGTGATAAGAGTTGTACGAGCCCCCCAAAAAAGATGTAAATACTGACACAAAGTATGTATGTATATATTGTGAGTAGAGCTGTATGAGCCCCCGAATAAAATTATTTTAAAAAAACACAGAGATGCAAAACTGAAAACTAGCCATTTTCTTATTGATTGGATCCATAATCAAGGCTCATGGAAGCAGCAGCTAAGAAATCAATAGATGTATTGCATTATGTAAATCTGCTGCACATGAGCTCTTCTGAGTATTGAACAGCAAGAATGTTACTTTGGGGACTAAAGCCTTGACCCACGCCGTGATCTTTTCAATGCCTCATATTCATGTAAAAGATAGGCATTGAATAAAGACAACAGAAGTACCGGTGTGTATGAATAGTGGAGACACAACCACCCAGAGATATGTGGTTACACAGCCTTGCTTGCTGTGTGTGAGGAGGCCTGGAAGCACTCGCTGATGAAGCTCAAAGACTGCAGCCTTCAATGTAGATTGTAACTCAATGTACAGAAAATCAAAAATCTCACCGGCCGATAAGCAATTTTTTAATACATGTCAAAAAGGATGTTTTACATTCTACATTTTCTTGGATTAAAGGTTTCATTTTCTTGGATCCACAATCAACACAGATGAAAACAGAAGTCAAGAAATCAAAAAAATATATTGATTGGGTATATCTGCTGCACAAGGTCTCTTTATTTTATTTTATTCTATTTTTTGTGATGGAAGAGTTTATTAAAGGCCCTGGCAGATCCAAACCTCCTTCTTTGTCTCCACATCCTGTGGTCCTCTGCTGGAATACCAAAGAGCCAGGCATTGGCATGGACCATGTGGAGACTTGGCAAAGGCCTTGAAGTTCTTCTCTTCTTGAGTGATAACCCAGGCTTTCTCCTTCTTGTAGACATTTCAGATGGGCATCCCAGGTCCAGTCAGCTGTGTGATCAGTTAGAGTTCCTCTGCAGAGCTGTCTCCCTTCTTGGGAGCAGAGGGCTTCCTGAGGAAGAGGATGAGCAGGGAGCAGGACTCCTTCTGGCGCTGCACGTGGACCTGTAGGACCTCAGGGGATGTGTTCCGCCTGCGGGGGTCCACGCAGATGCTGATGGTGCGGGTCACCTTCTTGTGCATGCTGGCCACCCTCAGCAATTCCAGGCTGAAGGCCCAGCCAGCATGGACTTTGGTGTGATAGCGCACTGTGGGGCAGCGCACGATGGGCGGGATGGGGCCAGACGCAGGACGCTGGGCGATGCAGAAGGTTTTAGCTTACTGGACCTTGCTCCTGGGGATCTTTGGCGGCGGCCGGTTGAACCACGTGGACACAAGTCACTGCCAGTCTTTGTGAAAGTGGGGCTTCGGAATCATGCCATTTGGGCCGGGCACGGAAACCGTACCTCCTTAAAGTCAGTTTATTACACTGAATATAATGTGCGCCTCACCCAAGCCATGGTATTTTGAAGTACCTCATCTGCGTGTGAAAGTTGGGTCATGAATAAGGAAAACTGAAGGTGTATCAGTGCATTTGACTTAGGGTGTTGCGAAGAGTGCTGAAAGTTCCGTGGCAGGCCAGAAAATAAGAATTTCTTGGGAAAAGTAAACCCAGAATGGCCTTTAGAAAGAAGGATGGCAAAACTTTGGCATCTCTATTGGACATGTTATCAAGAGAGACTGGTCCCTGGGGAAAGGCCTCATGCTTGGTACAATAAAGAGTTAGGCAGTGGAAAAGAGAAAGATCATCAAGGAGATGGACTGGCATGGTAATCGCAAGAAGGTGCACAAACTTGACTATTGTAAGGGCCGGGTAAGACCTGGCACGATTACATCTTCTTGTGTCTGTAGGGCTAATGAGTTAGCACCAACCTGCTGCCCTGGCGATACCACAGCTATAATGAGCAGACCGGCCATAACATCACCCTTGTATCAAGGGAAAGCAAACAGAAAGAGAAAAGGTACAGATGTGCGTAATAAATTATACATTTTGTATTACCAATTCAAGTACTGAAAAACAGTACTGAATGCAATGTCCTTTACATTGAGGAAGTATCATTGCACTTATTTTATTATGTGTGTGCTTCATAGAGTCAAACGCAAGGGTGCTCACTCAGCCAAGGCGTTATATATTACAACAGTGCAGAGTGTACTCACTCGGTCTAGGTGGCCTGCGCCGGGAGTGAAGAAGACACTGAAAGGGTAGTCAATTTGGCAGATTACTTAGTTCATCACCAAATAGTAGCGAGAAAGGAAAAAGAACCGATCTCCCCCCACCCCACCCCTCTTTAAGTGATACAATTCAATTGCAATATCTCAATCTGCTGGTCTTTAAAAAAGAAAGAAAGAAAGAAAGAAAGAACAGGGTTTTATGAGAATATGTTAAATAAAATGTGCCCTGCTCATGCCTTTGCCTTAGAAAATTCAAGAAAAAGTTCAAGAGAAGGAGAACCTAATAAAAAAACACATCAGGGAGTTCTGCCAAAGTCCAGGTGAAAAACTTCTGAAACTGGAGAGTAGAAACATTGTTCACTTTAGAGAAGTGGGTGTTGTTTTTTTGTTTATAAGGTCACATAGACCTAGATTTGAATTCAAGCCATGGTAAATAACCAACCTAGTACAGTGAAGTAGACACTTGAGATTCCCTGAGAGGTGCACATTATCACAAATTTGGAGGTGTAAGTCAAACTGAATTCATTCCTTGCAGCTAAAGAGAGAGCCTGTGTCCTTGAGGATGCATGTGTCCTTGATCCTATTTATCCTAAATGACCAAGTGACAATAATAGAAATATGACATTATTTTTGTTATATAATTGGTAAATGTGTATACAAGTAGTAAAAGTTATGTATCATTTATGAAACTCCATCTGTTTTCTGAGAGGGAATGGATCCTACATTGTGTCTGTTGATGGCCAAGCTTAGAAGCAGATATTAGAATAAACAAGTGGAGAATTGAAGAGATCAATTATTGTTTATGGGAAAAGTGAGAACTATGGAGAGGCAGATGGGGGTATGGTTTATAAGGACACGAGAGGCACTCTCACAGCGAGAGAGTGTGCCTGGACGAAAGGTTTGAAAAGGAGACTCGGTGCTGTAGAGAACAGAGATAGCTATGAAATGGGAATGCATGTGGCTCTGCTTTTGAGTGCTGTCTTTCCTCTCTCTTCCCTCTCCCCGTCGAATGGTTACTAAATCTATGTGACCTGCTAATGCGTATTGAGATAGAGTTTCCTCTGGGAATGATGCAGCTTGAAGCGAAGTGTTGTGGAGGGCAATCTACCAGGGGCCTCACACATCCCTGTGCATGCTTGATGAGTGAGCCCAACCTCAAGCCCACAATAATTTTCTGATCATGAGATTTCTGCTACTCGTAGGAAGCAAATCCAAACAATCACAGCATGAGGATCCCGCAGTTAGGGACACCCTAGGGAGGGAGACTGGGCCGTTCACTGCTTGCTATGAAGGTGCTCAGCTAGTGTCTCTCCTCAAGTGGAGCCCCCCATTGCAGAAGCAGCCACCACTGGGGCCCAATACATGCCTCATTTCATGTGACTTGGGAACTGAGGAATGAGCCCTACTGGGCGAACAACCCTGCTGTGCTGTCTTGTTACTGGATCTCAGTGTCTGCTTTCAGCACCTGTGGAGTGTGACAAGTAAGTCTGCATGTTTGGTTACCAGTGCTTTTTGGATTCTTATTATTTCCTTGCCGTTCTATAGTGATGGAAGTTGGCTATTTTGCAGCAATTATGCAATGATTCAGTTCTACCAACGACCGTGTTTTTTGGGCCATAAGAAGTGCCTTTTGCCCCCAAAGTGGGGGGAAAAAAGGGTGCCTCTTATGGTACCACACAAAGGTGTTTGGTTCCAAATATTTTTTCTTGTTTTCCTGCTCTAAAAACTGGATGTGTCTTGTGGTCGGGTGAGCCTTATGGTCCAAAAAACACAGTATTCAATTCAGCACAATCGAAAACTTTCACTATAAATACATGAAATTGTAAATTATGTCATTTAGTCCTGAAATAGTATTACTCATTTAAGCTTTTTCAAAAATTTTAAAATGGAAAACCATTTTTTGCTCATGGACCATACAAGAACAGGTAGAAGGCAAAATTTCACCCCTGCTCTAGGGAGTTCTTATCTGACAAATGAGTAAAGTAAGCAGAGTGTCCAGAAAAACAACAACTATGGTGAAGAGAAATGGCATGGACTCGTCAGGCAAAACCATAGAAGCTCACTGCCATTGAGTGGAATCTGACTCATGCCCACGCTAAAGGACAGGGAAGAACTGACCTTGTGTGTCTCCAAGATTGTCACAGGAGTAGAAACCCTCATCTTTCTAAGGAAGTGACTGGTGATCTCCAACTGCTGACACAGAAGGCACCAGGTCTCCTTATGAACGCCACAAGCCAGGTTCAGAACATTAGAAGAATCCCCCAACCCTTAGCAAATGTGCTTGCCTAAGTGTTGGGGAAAATGGCGAAGCAAGTTACTGTGCTATCAACTAATGGCCATGGATTAACTTATAGATGTTGGGTAGCAAGAGGGCTTGAGACAAGCCACTGATGTGATGTTATTAATACTGATTGCTCTCTAATGCCATAGAGGATGAGGAAAAATCCCTGAGGCCTGTCATGGAGGAAAGTACAACTGTTACTGTTCAAAAACCTTTTAATCTGTTTTACTTAATGGTTATGAAATACTCCCTTAAAATATGTAGGTAGCTTTAAGTACTTTAATTAATACAGTCTCTGGAATTCTCATAAAGAACAAAAAAGGGTGCCATCTAGATGAGCCAGATAACTGAGAGTCTTCTCTCATTTGCCTGACTGTTAGTGATTAAAACTGGGCCCTTGAGATAAGCACCGAACTTCTTAAAAAGAATAACAAAGGTCTTGCACTCCTCGCCTCCAAGTCTATTATACAGACACAGTAGTCATAAGATCTTAATCCTGATATAATGATAGATACTTAAACCAATGGAACAAGAACAGAAAACCCAGAAATAAAAGCATCCACATATAGACAGCTGATTTTCCACAAAGGACCCAAAACATTAAATAGGAATAGGACTCCCTCTTCAAAACTGGGGATACAATTTTTTTAATGGGTAACTTTATATACGAGTGCTTAAATGACAATATTACCAGGACAAGATTCATTCACTGAATTGACCAGATGTAAAAAGTGGGGAAGAAAAAGAGATTGTGACTATCTAGACGAGGCTATTTACACCCTTATTGCATCCCATTGTAAAAACATGTTGTTTCTCCAACTCTTAAATATAAAATTGATATTAGTGGTTTACATGTTTGTACTATGATGCTAATAATGTCCATGGCTGTTTTTTGGTTTTAATTTGTTTTGGAAAGAACTATTTGTGGAAAATAACAATAGAACAAATGCATACAGAAAACCACCAATGTTTCTAGGTTTCCCCCTTATTACATAAGAAAACAATAACAATGTGAGATTTCAGGAGATGACAGAAAATAATTGCTTTACTAATGTCTTCAATAATGCAAATGTACTGATACATGAAGAATCTGTCAATATCGTAACCCTGTACAGATCCCGAAAAAAGCTAATGATAGCTGGAGAATTGAAGTGGATTATTGCCGAAGGAATGAAAATGTTGCTCCTATAATCCCAGCTGTTTCAAATATTGAAACTACAACTAAACCAACTGCACCAAGGGACAGGATTGAGTATGCAATTTGAAACAGTGTCGATACTTTTTGTTCCTTCCTTTTGCCACCAGAAAATCAAGATCGGTTTTCCTCTACTTGGAACTCTGATGCATATTTATTGTATTGCCACATTGTGTCTGATTGATCCTAGTGTTTGCTACCAATGTTGTATTAGTTTGTGTTGACTACAGAAACAAACCCAGAGATACTCATATAGATGTGTAAGAGAGAACTTTATATGGAGTCATAAATATGCATCAATAAAACACCCCAGCCCAATCCTGATCAAGTCCATAAGTTCCATATTAGCCCATATATCTGATACAACTTCATAAATTCCTCTTTAGACGCATGTAGCACATGCAAATACAGGAAGATCACAGGCCACTGGTGGATCCAGTGGTGATGGAAGCATCTCAGGCCTGCTGTAGGTCTCCATGTGGCTCCTCCGGCTTCAGAGCTCTGGATGCCACCAGCATAACTCCATGTGGGTTGTCAACCAGAAGGTCAAGTAGAGAGAGTTTTTGTCCCATATTCAGGAAGACAGGCATTCCCAGACTCCTCAGGAGAAGGTCATGCCCACAAGAGACATCATTGTCTATGACCTGAATTTTCTTTAACAATAAATGCTTTCTTTATTGATGACTTCTCTAATTCTTTTATCAATTTAGTTTTTTTGTTTTTCCATTTTATTGAGGGCTCTTACAACTCTTGCTATACACCATACATCAATTGTGTCTGACATATTCATGCATATATTCCATCATTCTTTTCTAGATATTTACTTTCCATTGATCCCTTGGGGTCAGCACCTCCTTTTTTGCCCTCTCTTCCCCCCCCCCCCCAATCCTTGTTACCTACTGATAGATTGTAGATTGTTAATTATTTTCAAATATCACTCCAACTGCCATCTACCTTTCCCTCTGGTTTCTGTTGTTCTTCCCCCTAACCAGGGGTGATGGTTATGTGCCAATCATTGTGATCAGTGCCCCCTCCCTCCGAACTTGCACCCTCCCCCTTCCCCTTTTGGTATCGCAAGTCCCATTCCTCATTCTGGTTACAATGCGTTGTGAGCTTTATCTCTTGTGTATACCTATGTACATGCTCCCATCTAGTCTAGAATGGGAGGCGGCATTGGGGTCCTGATTGGGGGGGGGGGGAGAGTGGAGAGGGAAGGTGAGGAAACCTCCAGGAAACAGAGCTATATTACATGACCCATTAGTTCTCTACTGCACCCTGACTGACTCTCCCCCTCCCTGCGACCCCTCTGTGCAGGATGCTCCATTTGGCACCTCACCATCGTACTGGCTGGTGTGCTTCTCCCATGTGGGCTGTTGCTTCACTTTTGGAAGGACACTTGTTTAACTTCAAGCCTCTAAGATCCCAGACACTGTATCTTTTAATAGCCAGGTTCCATCCATTGTCTTCATCACATCTGCTTGTGCACCCATTTTGTCTTCAGCAATTGCGAGGGCTTGGGGTGGGGGTAGGGATTGAGCATCATAGGACACTACCACTGTTGCCATGAACTAATGTGTTTGCATAAGTGCCACCACTGTCCGCCTCTCTATCTCTACCTTTGCTCCCGAGAACTTGCCTCTTTGTCTTTTTGCCTCCTCCTGCCCTGACACCCCTTTCCCCCGTCTTCCACCTCTTGGTGCTTTCCCTTCTTGAGCTTGGTGTTGCTCTAACACTCACAGGCTCTCCAACCTCTTCCAGATGCTGGTTCTGCTTTCCCGGTTGTTCCCTTGTCCAAGACACCTGTCTGCTCACCATACCCTTCTCCCCACCTCTTTCTTCCCCCTCTGCCTCCCAAGGTCCTTGGCCTCACGCTTTCTCCGCAGGGTTTCCTCCAACGTCCAACCCATATAATTAGGCAAACCATCATTATCATAGTGGGAACCATAAGAAAACCAACAGTTGAAGAAAGAAAAGGGAAGAGAAAGCAGTGAAATAAAAGTAAAAAGACCCTAGATAGGTCCATATTTGTTTGCTGGTGCTCGTGGGACCCTACTCCCTGGTCCTGAGGGAGATCCAAGGGCTGCCTCTCCTCGCTCAAGACTGTGACCTGATTGACAGGCTAGATTCCACCCCTTTGTTCATGTTGACAGGAGATTATGTAATTGCCACAAATGTGTAGGCAGATATATGAAACAAACCCTCTCTTATTAAGGGTGACTTGATGGCACTACCCTAAAGAGATCATGTTGATTGGTTTCAGTAAAGAAAAATAGCAAAATTCTTGTCAACATGTAAATTCATAGGAAAGTTCATGGGTGGCAATCTAAGATCAAAAACATCTAAGTCGAACCTGAGTCTTGTCGCGTAGTGGTTGTGTGCAGGACTGCGGCCCACAGGGTTGGCGATTCAAATCCAGCAGCAGCTTTTCAGGAGCAAGGCTGGGCTTCCTACTCCCACCAGGGCAGTGATACCCCCCCCCAAAAAAAACACACCTAAGGCAAATTCTCAAAAAGAAGAGTTACCAAATATAAGATTAACTCTGAGGCAATGAATAAAAATGTACTATATCTACAGGAACTACAACAGGGATCAATGGTCAACCATTTCAAGAGGTAGCATATGATAAGTCATTGGTGAAAACCAAGGGTACAGGAATAGACAGAATATGAATTGAGACATTCTGCCAAATGGACACAATGCTGGAAGTGATCACTCTTACATACCAAGAAATTTTGAAGACTAATTCCTGGTCAACCAATTATATTGCTGCCCATGCCAAAGAAAATGGGTTAACCTAAGAGAATGTGGCAGCTATTTTTAAAACATCATTAATGTCACACTTATTTTGATGACAGAAAACTGCCAAAAGTGCAAGCTAGTTCAGAAATCAAGTGAATAATGCCTAATATCAGACAGACCTTGACTGAAAACAGAAAATACCAGAAAGATGTTTATTTGTGTATTGTTGATTATGTAAAGGCAGTCAACAAAGGGTCATAACAAATTATAAAGATCTCTGGGAAAAATGAGAATTCCAAAACACCTGAGTTCTTATAGAATCCGTTCATAGATCAGAGATATTTTTGTGACAGAATAAAGAATAATGAGTAGTCTAAAATCAGTAAAAGTGCATGTCCATGTTGTACCCCTTCCCATACTTATTTAACTTGTTCGCTGAGCATATTGTACATGAAGCTGGACTTTATGAAGAAAAAACAAGATCAAGAATGGAAAAAAGACTCATTGTGAAGTGAAAATAACCTTGCAGGTATAAGCAAAAAGGATTTGACACAATTATTAATGACTATAAAAGACCACAATCTGCCATGTGAATTACATCTCAACATAAAGAATATGAGAAATCCTTACATCTGGACCAACATCATGATAAATGGAGAATAAGATTAAAATTATCAGGGATTTCCTTTAACTTGGATCCACGTCAATGTCCACAGAAACAGCAGTCAGTAAATCAAGTTATATACGTCATTGGGCAAATATGTTACAGAAGACCTATTACTGTATTAAAAATAAAGATCTTACTGTCGGGACTAAGGTATGTGTGATACAACTTATGGTATGTTCAATTATCTCACAAGCAGAAGAAAACCAGACAATGAACTAGGGAGACTGCAGAAGAATCTTTTCTTTGGAATCATGGTTCTGGCAAAAAAAAAAATGTATTGGATATACTATGGGCTGCCAGAAGAGCGACTAAATATATTTTTTGAAATAAGTACATACAGCAGACCCCTTAAAGAGGAAGATGGAGAGCCATTGTCTCATGTACTTTGAACATGTGAGTGTCAGTTAAAAAAGAAAACCCTCGGCTGAGCCCCGGTGGCATAGTGGTCGTGCGCGGGACTGCGGCCCAGGGGGATGGAAGTTCAATTCCAGCTACGGCTCCACAGGAGCAAAGGATGGGCCTCCTACTCCCACCACCAGAAGGCAGTGATGTCCCCCCCTCCCAAAAAAAAGAAAAAGAAAACCCTCATCAAGATAGGCATACTGGCTCAAACACAGTAATGATTTTGAGAAGGAAGCAGTATCAGGCAGTGTTTCGTTCTGTCATACATAGCGTTGCGTTGAATTGTACCAACATGATAGACTCTAACAATAGCAATAGTTAGCAAGAAAATAGATAAATTAATATCACTACAGTATGATTTGCATAAGTTTAGCTTATATATTGTTTTACCAGAGCCCTATGGGTTTCTCAACTGAGGCACAGTCCATGGGTTATATAGACACTTTCTGAGCATATTATATCTTTTCAAGGAACTGAGATACAGGTGCATTGTGGCTGCCATGCCAAGACTACCCTCAATTTGCTGTGATATAAATAATAACCTACCTTATTCTGTTCTTTCAAGTTTCGTTGTCTAGGTTATCACCTACGGAGTTGTGGCAAACAAACTTACTTGCATGCTTAGTCATGTCTACTTGAGATGTGTTACTCCTTGCCAGCCTCTCTGAGGCTACTGTTCTTCTCTGATAATGTGCACTGAAGGAGAGTTGGAATAGACCAGGAGATGTGGTCATTCCTGAATGATATGTGGTTTTAAATAAATCCTCGGGTTGTACAAAAGAGAATGCATAATGAGATGCAAGACAGAGGAGTGGATGGTGGTGCTTCAAGTGACCTTCCTTGATGTGACATTAAAGACTTGAAGATACAGAGGGGAACAGACAGGAGTACAAAAAGAAGGCTGGCTTGGGATTCGAATAAAAAAGTAAGGCCAGACCCAGAGAAATACTTTGATATTTCTCTGATCCTTGGCAATTTTTAAGATGAAAACTCAACCAAGATGAAAACCCACAGAATTTGGCTTTGGGTAAAGAATCATTCCAGCTCTGGGATGAGGGGCTGACAGGAACTTTGAGGCTGAACTCAGCTTTGCTGACACGTTTCTTCACTTCAAAAAGCATACATTGTCGAATCTGCATAGTTCTGCATTTGTGATTTGAACATAAGTTTGTGGAGATAGAACAGCGAAGACTTCCCTGTGCTCACAGTTAAAACAGATGGCCATGGATCCAATTTGTTTAGAATAAATTACTGTTACCATAAGTGGAATAATTTATACATATGATTTTTGGAAATCATTGAGCTTAATCAGCTACTCTTCAATAATGGAATTTAGATAATGATTCTGCTTCAGAATAAAATGTATTAGGAGCCAAATAAACAGAAATTTACAAATTCAAGCTGAACAATGATTTCCAGTGTGCATCTGTTAAGAAAAAAGAAATTCACATGCCATAAAATTGTACAATTTACCACAAACACCTTTTTCCCCTATCTCGTTATAAAACCCTTATCAATTGTAGTCATCAATTATTTTATGTCCATTCAAAAATGAAAAAAGGCAAATATTTTCAATTAAACTGATCCACTTCATTGTAACTTAGAATTTTACCATACAGCATCCTTGACCCTATAAAAATGATCTCTTTATGTTCGAGTCACAACTATTTATTTCCCAGATGCCCTTCTAAGCTACTAGCCAATTGTGCAAATTTTGATCTTCCACATTCTGACTTTCACAAGAATGTATCCAGAGAAGATTGAAGACAGCACAGAAAATATTCTATGTGCCCTTAAACTCAACACAGAGTAAATATTAATGCACAAAACAATATAGGCGGAAATGACAATAGCTTTGACAACAAAAATCACATCATGGCTTTACAAAGATATAAAGATGTGTAAACAATTCCTTTATTTCCATTCTTATTTAAGCTTATTAAATCAAAATCTCCCCTTTGCCAAGATAACCAATGATTTCTAGCTGCCTCAACCAATGCCTCAAAATGACGCTGACAAAATATTTTCAATTGACTCATATGTGTGTCAAGTTGGTCATTGACCAAAGGTAGACTTAACAAGAATCAGTGCATTTTAATTACGGTCTGGCAAAGAAAATTGGACTACCATGGACTGCCTTGGTAGTATAGTAGATTATGCCTTGGGCTGCTAACCACAAGTTTATCTGTCTGAAACCAGCTTCTCTGAAGAAGAAAGATGAGACTTTCTATTCAGGTAAAGATTTGTTGTCTAGCAAGCCTCTCTCAGCAGTTCTATTTGTTCTACAAGGACATGGTGAGTCAATGGCAGTGTTTGGGTTTTGTGTACCAATTTCCAGAAGAACAAATAAAGTTATTTGGGGAGAAGGCTTTTTGGACATGGTATTAGGAGAGACTAGCAACTAGGAAAGAACATAATACTTAGTTGGAAAAAAAAAGGAATAAAAAAATAAATAGAAGATCCTCAGTGAGATAAATTCATGCTGCGGCTACAACGATGAACTCAAACATAACAGGCTGTGTGCACTGCTGGGGTCTGTTAAAGATAACGTCACTATGAATCAAAGCTGACTCCACAGCACCTCATAAAAATAAACCAGTGGCCAGTTGATGGTCCTTAGATTATTTGATACTTATAACAATTCCTACGTCTTTGATATACTTTCTCCACTGAGGTTCCAACATCCTAACTACCCTTGATTTTCCTCATAGCAAGGGCTACATTTTTTCAGGCGACCTTGTTGGTTTCCATGTTCTTCTCAAGCCCCTGCTATTTGCATGACCTCAGTATTGTTCCTCTTTTCTCATCATACTTGCCCCATTCCTGAATTTTTCTACTCCATGGTACTAAGTTTTATCTAGCCAGTGAATCTAAATATATACCTCTAGCCTAGACATTGCCCCCCCCCAATCCAGACATGTATATCTAGCTCTTTACTAAAGGTATTCAGATGCAAAATAGAGAAATCAGCTCAAAAATACTTACTAACACTTGTCTAAAATCTGTTTTACCCTTCTTTCCCACTTAAGTTAAAGGTAATTCCATTTTCTTTCTTCACTTTGGAATCAACCATACTTCTCTAATTCCCCACATGTCTATAATGGGTCTATTGATATAGCTTATTGACTCTGCCTATAAAAATATCCCACATCCTACAAATTCTCTGGGCCTCCAATGCCTCCTTTGTCATAGTCACCATCATCTCTTGTCTTGAGTACATCACCCCCTAACAAATCTCTCAGTTCCTAAATTTTCAATACACAACCAATTAAACCATGAATTATGTTCTGTTCATAGTCCTACAATTTTACTCAGAGTGAAACTCAAAGTTATGACAAAAATCTAGGACCTTGAATGATCCAGGATCCATTATATTGTTAATCTCATCTCCATTGTTTTCTTCTTGGCTACATCCATCTCAATGCCTGAGAATGCTCTTCTCCACATATTTCTTAAAACCTTACCTCCAGCTGAGCCCCGGCGGCACAGCGGTTGAGTGTGGGACTGCGGCCCACTGGCTTGGCAGTTCAAATCCAGCAGCAGCAAGGCTGGGTAGCTCCCATGACCACCAGATGCCCCAAAACAAAAACAAAAAAACCTTACCTCCTTCAAATCTGAAACTAAAATTTGATTCTCAAAGAGCTGTATGCTGAACAATATAGTCAATATCACCAATTACCTTCCATGGCACAAGTTTCTACAGCCCCTTTACCCTGCTCTAGTTTTTGTGAGGTTTTTTTTCCCCTCCACAAAGCTCCTAGTTCATTCTGCCTTACACTGGATTCTCTAGAGAAGAAAAGCCAGTGAAACATAAATGTATATAAACCTAGAGATGTTTATCTCGAGTAAATGGCCCACATGGGTGTAGAGGCTGGCAAGTCCATTGGAAAAATATCAGCTTGGAGGCTTCACTTACCTCCTATAGCTGCGGAGACGGTTAAGTCCAAGAATAGAAGATCAGACAGCAGGCGACTGGCTCAGGCGCAGTGAATGCTCATGAATCCCAGCCTTAGATACCCACAGATAACTACCTTAAGTCACTAGAACCAGAGGTCAGATGATGTGAGCAGGATGCAGGGGGCACAGTGAGCAAAAAGCTAGAGCTTTTCCAGATCATCCATATAGATTCAGTGCAGGCCACCCTCCAAAGGAAACTGTTTTCCACCTCATTGGCTTCTCATAGCAAATCTCAAACGAGACACTCATGGCCCAGTCAAGCTAACACACAACCTTAAGCGTCATGCCATTTGACGTACGATATAATTCACTTTGGAGATGCCCAATTTTATTATGGCTTACATATTGAATGCATACTACACAATGTCAGAAAGCATTGTCTATTTCAGTCTTTGATGATGGTAAAGTGTCCGGCATACAGTCAATAACTTTGGAGAGGTATTGTATGAAGCAGACATTGGGTACAATGATGCGCTGAGGGTGTGAGGCATTAGGAGGTGAAGCAGTGTGTTCCAGAATCAGATAGGTCCCGGTGATACCACTAGAAGTGGGACTAAAATCAATGAGAGTAGGAACTGAGACAAAATAACAAGAATGGTGGAGCAAGGTGTCCCAGGACACTTTTTTCAACCAAATACTTCAGCCAAATACTCGGCTATCCTACTCTTATGTTTACCTTGATCTGGCACCATTCATTTTGAAGAGGTACCTTATACATTTTTGCTTTACTTTCTCCATATAATTTGACTATTTTCTGATGGAAATTGCAGCCTTTTAAAAACATAATGATATAATTTATTGAAAAATGTACTCCTCATAGGACAAAAGGTCAGGAAAAAGTAAAAGACTTAAAATTTTTCCACATCAAAATCCATGCAGGCACCATTTGAGATTGTATAAACCCACAATGTATGTGAGATCTTTTTAAGTAAGTTACTCAGATTCGGTGAATATATATAATAATTGCATCTATTTTTGACTAGGAAATTCCCATAAAACACTTATATTCATTTGGTGTTCTTTCAAAAGGGAAAACATAGGGCCACATTTTCTATTCTCAGATGAATAGTTTCAGAAGAAAAATATCTCAGTATGAGCATATCGAGGGACATAATCAAAGGTAACATTTTGCATTGCAATTGTTATCGGTGTGTGCCTCAGCACCACAGCTATGAAAATTGCTTATGCAAAATGTTTTCATCACTAAGAGATGAGTGCGTCCTATTCCAAAGAGGAGCTATTCAAAAATCTCTGCATTATAAGGTAAAGGTGTTTAAAATAACTTATATTTGGCAGCAGAGCCATACTAATTCATTTGAAAATACTAAGCTCTTTTTTGCATACTATACTCATGCGTTGGAAGTGTGCATGTGGTGTGTGTGTCTCACAATATAAAGGAAGGAAATGAAAAGTATTGGAATTAAGGGTTCAGTTCCTATGTGGGTTTATTCCACACAAAATATGCTTAAATTTGTTTCGTCCACCAGTGGGGATTTATTGGGCCAGTGAAAATCAAGAGAGAGGCAACTCAAAGAATATGTCAAACGCTTTTCTCAAGAACTCCAAAGGAATAATCTTGATCGGTTTTCTCAAAGGACATAGAATGACCATGAGGGTTTACTAGAAAGGAGTTTCAAGAAAATTGAAAATAGCATTGGTTAAAAAAAAAAAGCCAGAATTTTGCACCCAGAAATTGTTTGTCATCGTGACAATGCACCTGCACATTTTTTCAAGGAAAACAAGAACTATAAGAATTTCACCGGTGCTGAGCCCTGATGGTGTAGTGGTTGTGTGTAAGACTGAAGCTCACAGGGTTCGTGGTTCAAATCCAGCAGCAGTTCTCCAGGAGCAAGGCTGGGCTTCCTACTCCCACCAGGGCAGTGATGCAAAACAGAAAAGAAAAAAAAAAAAGGATTTCACTGGAAAACGTTACTTTTGCCATCTTAAATCTCTGGACATTCCCCTTCAGGCTTATTTTTGTTCCCCAAACTAAAAAGAATGCAATGTGCAACTGTTTTTCTACTTCACAGAAGATCCCATGATAGAGTTGCCCAAGCTATATCGTGGGAGAACTCTGACCCACTGGAGTTGATCGAAAACCTAGCTATCACAAATGGCTTCTATGGTTTTGTAGCAATGTTTTTGAATTTCCCTTCTTGAATACATTTGTGTGTTTGTACAAGTCTTACCCCTGTAGGATTGTAGCTCCTTTTTTAACATGGCAAACACTCAACATTTATAGCAAAAGTGGAAGATTTCTTTCAGCAGAATGAGGACCAGGTAATCAAATTCTTTTTGATGTGAGGTAGTAATAAATTTATCATATACCACATTTTCTAAATAAAATTTTGCACAAAATCTGACTCAAACCTGAGGTCATCAAATTTATTTTGACTCAAAGGAATAGCAAAAATGAGTCCATAAGTTTATTTCAGCAATCAATGTAAAATTCTATTGATCATGCACAGCAAAAACAGATTTACTTTCACTAACTTTGTCTTAAGTGACTCATATTTATATTTTTACATATGAACTAATAGAAATATATCGTAAGACAAAGTTTAGTGCTCAGAAAACAAATATATACTATAAAAATATTGTACTTTGTTTTAGGCCTTTCATCTCTATCATGTGATAATTAAAAATCTAAGTTTTACTCTTACAAGTTATTCAATGACTGCATCATAAGTAAGCTTCCAGACAATATTGACTTGTATACATTAATAGGGAAATTAAAATAAATTTTATTGAATTCAGTTTTATTGAATTCAATCATTGTTGGGTGCTAAGGGATTTTTAGTCTCTTTAGGGATACAAATGAGTTTTCTCTTCTACATATTTTCATCATTGAAATAGAAATACGCATAAGGAGATTCTAACACTAAGAACTATGCATTGTGTTTTATTTCCATGAATAGAATCATACATGCCTACAAGAGTAAAATCTGTTTTTTATCCTCTGTAAACTTAGCTTTCACACACAGACATTTATATGAAGGGGGCGGTGTAAGACTGAATTCTCCATCATGAGCACTGTGTTATTAGGCACCATCAGAGTGAGTCTATGTACAGCAAAACCAAGATCGTCCCGGCACATGCCGTCCTCACAACTGTTCTGTCTGGGCCCATTGTTGTAGCCAGGGTAGGAATATGTGCTGCGGGCAATCCTCATTTTTATTGATGCCCTGCTTCCCTGAGCATAACATGTCCAAAGTATGTGTGATTGGCAATCCTGCAGACCTCATTTTAATGAGCATTCTTACCATCCGTCTAACGAGGCAGATGTGTTTGTTCTTCTGGAAGTTGATGATACTTTCACCAGCACCATCGTTCAAGTGCATCAATTCTACTGCATCCTTCCTTATGCATTGTCTAGCTTTCACATGCATGGAAGGCAATTGCAAGTACCCTGGAACCTTTGTCCACAAAATAGTGTCTTTGATTTTTAATGCTTTAAATATGTCTTGTGCAGCAGATTTTCCCAATGCAATACGTTATTTGACTTCTTGATTCTTCCATGAGTGGTGATTGTGTAGCCAAAAAAGTGAAATCTTTCACATTTTTCTCCATTTATCATGATGCTGCCTCTTGATCCACTTAATGAGTTTTATTTTCTTTACATTGAATTATAATCCACACTGAAAGCTGTTGTCCTTGATCTCCACCAATTAGTGCTTCAAGTCCTCTGGGCTTTCAACATGGGAAGTCATGTCTTCTCCATATTATGTTTGTTGACGAACTTTTCACAGATCTCCATGAGTGTTTTAAATCTTTCAATAATATTTAAAAATGTGTACACTCCTCTCCATCCTTTGATGGTGTGTAGTCACAAGACATTGGTCTATGTTTGATACCCCAAAAGTCCCAGGGTGATCACAAAGAGAATTATAGAACAGTAGGGGGGCTTCAAAAGTATTTGGAAAAGGAATTTAAAGGTAGTGATTTTTTCCTATAAAATTTATGAAGCTCCCTCACACAAGAGAATGTTTGATATGAAGATGTCTTTTGGTACCCACTGTGCATGACAAGACATAGCATGAGTTGTGATTACAATGCCACGGACATTTTCTGATGTGGTAGAAGAAAGAGAATTGAATGTTGAGTTTTGTCCAATCATCCCAAAGCATAAAGGAAATATAATTGTTATTATATACTAGCATATAAAATGGCATCAATCCAGTTCAATGCCCTGATGATTCTCTTTCACTGTGGCATTCTTTTCCTCATGTCTTTGTTTCTGACAGCTGGTGCCCCTATTTTATTGCTGCCCTAATCACATGCTTACCTGACTTGTTTTGTGGATTTTAATTTTAGTCTTGACAGGGGAGATATAAAAGCAGAGTTCCTGTAAAAGTCCCTTCAGTGCTTAGCCTCAAGTCTGCCACACTAAATGGTGAAGTGGAACATTTGATTCCATGCATTTCTTAACTCAGAAACTTAGAAATCTTAAACAAATTGAATAATGTTTGGCATGTCTTTCTTTATATGTGCACTAGAGTTTGCGAAATAATTTAAGACTTTGAGGGGTACAGAAAATGTAATCCACTTTGATCAGAGCTAATAGATTTGACTGAAGTATATCATGGAAAAGTAGAAGAAAAGGGCAATATTATTTAGGTGAATGTCTTTATTTTCAGTTTTATGGGCACTGTTAAATGGATTCTGCATCAGATCAGACTCTAATGGCCTCTCCTGAGAGTCAACTATCTTGAAAGTGAAATTTAAGTACCTTTTTCCAAAATAACTCATTCTTATCATATACCCTGAATTTTTCACATAGAGATTTATTTCTATAAGCTAATTTCTCAAAAATGATGTTCCTAGTGCTCAGGTTTTTCTCCTCAAACTTAGATTACATGGTAAAAATAAATTTGGGGAACACTACCTACTATTACCTTTCTGGAATATTTATGATCTATCATAGCATATTAATGAAATGCCCAATTTAAGGGCTTTAGTGACACAGTGGATAAAGTATTAATGTGCTGACTGGAAGTTTCCGTGGTTTGGACTCTGGAGGAGAAATACAAGATGGTCTGCTTCTGTAACAACGTCCAGTCTGGGAGTCCTGTGGACCAGTTCTCCCTGGTGCTGTAGCGTCATTGAGAGTTGACGTCAGCGGGATGCTGGTAGATCTCAGTTTTGAGGGAAAATCTGTATTAATCTAAAAAAGTCTCCAAATGTGTTAGATTACTAAATGGTTGTATTGAGCACACTTTAGGAATAGCTTCTCTAAGTTACAGGCCTACTAGCTGCCTTGTTCATAATATAAATTTGCTGCAAAGGAGGCAGACTGTATTTATAGCCTTGGGTACATTCCAGCGAAGAGGAGAAACCCATAGTGAGCATGAAGAACGGAGTCAGAAGAACTCTCAAGGAAGTTGGGGTGCAGTGAAGTATTTGGTCATCGTTTTAATAACCCCCATCAAATGACCGAGTGGGACTATACAAGCAAGGTGTATGCAACTTTGATGCAGAAATTGGTCTGTTTTTCCATTTGCTGATTTTCTGAGCCATCTCAGAAAAAAAAATGGATGGGCTTCTCTTTTTTTCATAAAAAGAAAAGTTCCATTCCAGGAATGGAACTTGTCCTCTGGATGCCAAGATTCCTATGTTTTGAACCTCCTTGAACGAGGATACACAGTTTTTACATCAGAAGAATGAGAAAAGAGTAACAGCAGCATAGCCAAGCAAGAGTCACTGTGCAAGGCAGATCAGGGAGCCTCCGGGTCCGTGGAGTAAATGAAGCTGAAGACCTTCGGGCAAAAGGTTCACTTGCAGAGCACAGTGCCTCGAGTACTAAAATTGGGGCCACTAGGTGTGTTGAACCATGGAGCTAAAGCAAAGTGCTGTGGGTCTATACCTTATGGTGAAATGGCATGCCCCTGGCCCACTTGTATTTCACTGAGTTGAATAGGGGGAAAAAAATAGATCCTGGGACACTCATATATGTGCAAGAAAGATCTTTATTTCAAAGAGTGATTGTATGTCAAGTAAACATCCAAACCCACTCCAGATAAAGTCCATAAGGCTGATATTAGCCGTTAAGGCCAATACCAGTGCAAAAACCCTTCTTCAGACTCACACAGTCACATGCAGTGATACAAAAAGCAGGAAGATCACAGGCTGGTGGCTGCAAATTCTTGTGAATTCAATGGCAGCAGAAGCATCTGCGGGGCTCTCACAGGGTTCTGTGTGGCTCCACCAACTCTGTGAGAGAGAGGCTTTTGCAGGGCTCAGCAAGTCTCTATGTGGCTTATCAATAGGAAGATGATAGGAGAGAGAGAGTCTCGTTCACCTCCAGGGAGAAAGATTGGAAGTTCGCCCAGAGAAGGCCACATCCACAGAAAGGCAGGCATCATCAGGCTGTGATCTGATTGACAGGCTAGACTCCATTCCTGGGTTTATTCATCATGCTGACATGTGGTTATGTAACTACCACAGCACTTATCAGAAGTCCTAAAAGAATATGGTAACACTTTCCCAAGCACAAGGGGTCCAGTGAGCCAGAGGTTAAGAACCAGAGAAGTATACCTGAAGACACAGAGAAGAAGAGGTGCATCTTACAAGAAGAACTATATCCTGCACATTGCTGACCTTGATTATAGACTATCAGCTTCCTCATAATCTTGAACAATACCTGTGTGGTCATGATTTTTTAATCCTTTTTTGGGGGGCTCATACAATTCTTATCACAATCCACACATAAGTCCATTGTGTATCACACACATCTGTACATCCGCTGCCCTCATCATTTTCATAACACTTGCTTTCTATCTAAGCCCTTGACATCATCTCCTCATTTTCCTCATCCTCCCCACACCCCCTTCATAAACCCTTGATAATTTATAGATTATTTCTTTGCCATATATCTTACACTGTCTGATTTCTGCCTTCATTAACTTCTCCATTATTTATACCCCAGGGAGGAGGTCGTATGTAGATCCTTATAATCGGTTCCCCCTTTATACTCCCCCCTCCTTCCACCCTCCTGGAACCTCTACACTTATCATTTATCATCTGTCCTGGATTCCCTATGTTTCCAGCTCCAATCTGTGCCAGTGTATACCCTCTGGTTTAATCAGATTGTAAGGTAAAATTGGGATCATAACAGTGAGAAGGAAGAAGCATTGAAGAACTAGAGGAAAGTTTTATGTTTCATCATTGCTACACTGCACCCTAACTAGTTTGTCTCCTCTCTGTGTCCCCTCTGTAAGGAGAGAAGTCTTTACAGACAGATTTTGGGTCCCCAACCTTTACTCCCCATCATTTACACTAATAAAATTTTGAGTTCCTTGATACCTGATCCCTTTGACACCTAGTGATTTCACAGGTTGGTGAATTTCTTTTGAACCTAGCAAAGAGCAGAATGCCTTGATAGAAATAATTGGTGTCAATGGATGGATGGATGGAGTGTGATAAGAGCTATATGAGCCCCCAATAAAAGGATATTTTTGAAAAATAAATAATTGGTGTCAGAATTGGTAAACAACAATGAAAAAAGTTGCAGGGTGGAAGTATGTCTGGGGTTGCCTTTATGCCATTTCTACAGGAAGCCAGACTCAAAGGTGTTGCAGAGGATAATACTGTTGGCTGGACTGCAATTCTTTCTCTGAGTAGCAGTAGCTTAGACTCTTATCAAATAATAAATATACTATAAGAATCCTGTGGGGCAAATATTATTTTTGCTTTTAGGGAGATATAAAAGATGAGACAAAACTCCTGCCATTTAAAATCTATGTTGAAAGCCAAAGAAAATATACAAGAAATAGGACCATATATTATTTTAATAATTATATTTCATAAATATTTTAATAATTGTATGGCATTTACTATGCATAAACTGCTCATCTAAGTATTTTACACATAACACCCCCTTGAGACAAGTCCTGTGATTATCCTCTTTTTTTCCCCGAGAGACTAAATGACTCATACACACACATGGTCTCCCAGATAAGGAACAGTGAGATCAGAGAATAAAACCAGACAAGATGGTTCCAAAGGAAGTCCTTTGAACTATTTTCCCACCTTACTGTGTGGTAAGATTGGCTCACTTAAGTTTAGATGACTCATGGAATGAAGAAGATAAAAATGTAGCTTAATGGAAATTGAGCACGGCAGTTGATAGCAGGGCTTGGGAAAAACCGCACAGGATACCCAATCCTCACAAATGTCCTTGCTAGTAGAAGCAGGTGCCAGAAGAAGAAGAGTTGGTGAAACTTGATCAGCATGGCCACCTGTGGCCACCAGGGGGCAGGCCATTTGTCCTGAAAATTATTTACATAGAGGAAATTTGATTTGAAATAAGTAAATATCTTCAGGAAAATGGGATTCCATTTTCTCAATGCTGGGGAAAGGAGGTTTAAACAGGGAACACAAAAATAAAATCTGTCAATTTTCACTGCAATGGAGATACGGGTGTAAACGCATACTTTCAGTATACATAATAGAAGCAAAATTATCAAGGCGTGAGTATTTTTGGAGAAGTGTGTAGGAACAACTTATGTTTATCAGCTCAGTCTACAGAGAGGGCGTAGGAGCAATGACATCTTGTGATGTTTTGTGTCCACTTGGCCATCATAGGATTCTCAGTGGTTTGCCAATTATGAGTCAGCTAAGATCTACTTGAGGGTTTGGATAAACAGTTAAGCAGATGCTGCTAATAAGCAGGGACTGCGAAAAAAAAATGGTTTCTTTTTGTTGACTCTGTTTCCTGCACCTGAATGGTTGGACCCTGGTCTTGGTCCTGTTTACTGACTCTGGGATATATCAGCAGCCTGCCATATTACTTGTAGATTGTGGCGGTTTTTAGCTTTTGCAGACAAATGGCTGCTGTCTTTCTGCCAATCTTGTATTCATCAGCACCGGGGTTAATCAAAATCTCTTAATAGGACTCTTCTAGCCATTTCTCTGTAACTCCCACCAAATGATAGGGTGGGGTATGTAAATAAGATATGTGCGGGAATTGATACTGGGGGAAGATACTGAGGGGATTGGTGGCCAGTTCCTGGCTATCAGGAAGAGCTCTTTGAAGAAAGAAATCCCAGGACCAATGGAAGAAGAGTCCACCCAACCTTCTTCACATTCTCTGGCACGAGCTGTTTCTTCCACAGCACTCTGCTTGTATGCCAAGTTCAAAAATCCATAGCAATGGCCACACAGAGCTTGCAGACAAAATACAGTCATGAGGGTGTTGATGTTGGGGAGTAGGGTGAGCGGTGGGGGATTAAGACTGTAGGGATGGAGTCTGGCCTGTCAATCTGGAGATAGTCATGAGACCTCTGTGTGGCATAACCTTCTCCTCTGAGAATTCTGGGAAATCTGGTACTTCCTTCTTGGAAACAGGAGACACCCTCTCATTCCCTTGACTGACAAGGCCGGCTCCCTGTGAGACATCCCTGAGGAGAAGCCACATGAACCTACCCTGATGTGGCCAGAAACCTAGACCTCGAGGAGTCACGTGGAGACTCCTGTCAGCACTGGGATGCTTACAACACCACTGGATCCAAAGATTTTCTACCCACTGGCCTGTGGTCGTTCTGCATTTGGCATGGTGAAACTCATGTGTTTCATGAGTCTGAAGAGGACTTATAGATTGGTGATGGATATATGGGCTGATATTAGACTTATGGCCTTGGACTGAACTGGGTGGGAATGTTTTCCTCAATGTTCAATTGCTCTTGTAAATAAACCTCTCCCTTATATACACAAGTGTGCTTATGAATTTTGTTTTCTAGTCTTCCCAGACTAACAAAGAGCAGTGTTAGGAAAGGTAAGCAGTTACCACAAGTCAGAACCAGTAGTCTACCAGGAGGATACCATCATTGGTCCACAGCACCACTTCTCTGCACATCCAGCAGCCATTTCTCTCTGGTTCTCAGTCTGTCAACCATGTGATTCATTGGCTTCTGTCTTCCTAGACCAGAAACCTAGCTATCTCTCTGTTCCACCCATATTCTGGGCACAGCACCTTTTACTCTGTTCCATAGTCTCCATGCCACAGTCTCTGGTGCCTCTGGTCTCAGCCTCCGGTTCTTCAGTCAAAGATCTGAAATAAGTTCTTCTGACAGTACTGAGCCTTTTTCTCTCTGCCGCTGCTGAAAAGGAAGCTCTTCCTGCTAACCGAAAGATGTTAATCAAACTTCAAAATCCTCTATTTGTGTTACTTACACAGTCCCATACAATCATTTGGTGGAAATTACAGAGAAATGGATAGGAGAAGCATATTAAGAAATTTCACGTCTTCACAGAGACTATGAAGCAAAGGAATCAGGCCAAGATCACAGGCAAAGGCAAGGAAACCATGAGATGGAAAAAAGGAGTAGCACCGGACTATAAGACTGTAAGACAGGCCAGTGGCTGACTCCCTGGCCCCTGGAGGCAGAAACTAAGGGACCACATAGCTGAGAGGATAAGAACTAGAGAGAAACTTGGTTGCAGGCTGATATGAGCCGTTCCTGTGGACCATTGAATGTATCCTTACTGTTCAGTAATTCTGGCAAGTGGTAACTTGATAATGCCCATAAACATTGCCTATAATTATAAGTATTGTCTGTGAGTACTGTATTGTAATTGCAAAGAATTTTTGAACCCAGCAAAGTAGAATTCCACAGGAGAAACTGTTGATATCAGAATAGGGTAAAGAATGATGGAGGGTGGAGACAAGTCTGACATCTGTCTGTGGCAATAGGGAAGCAAGAGGATGTCAGATATGGTTTCCATGCCCTTTACAGAAAGGATCCACTGCTACATTAGTCAGAAGAAGCCTCAAAACTTACATCTGACCTATAAACTTGGAAGTTGCCTGCTTCTACAACAGTATAGTTATTGAAATAAGTATACAATGTGTGTATGTATGTATACACATGTGCAAACTTTACTGATTTTTTTCTAGAAAATCCACCCTAATACACCCTTTAGTAGTAATGAACATATTATTAGCCAGATATTAATACAGCAATATAATATTCCACTAAAATAAACCAGAGCTCTTCAAATGGAGATATTCCAGGACTGGGTCAGGTAAAGTACATGTTATACTAAAGAAGAAAATAGTTCTCTAAGAATTATGCATATATTTGTGTACACACACACACACACACATCTGCACATGCAAAAAATCAGCCCTAAATAGCACCCACTGGCCAAAGCAAGAAATATAGGACAGAGATTTTCAGTTTCTTTTGAAGCTATATACACCAGATGACGTTCATTAGAAAACAAGATGCATGAATCATAACAAGGTAGCCTTTCCCTGTAGCCACTGTATCCTGAGTACCAGGCATCGCTATCCATTGGTATGCTACTAGAAAAATGAATTCCCATAATCCCTCATTTAGACACACAAGAGTTAATATTATTGATATATATATATATGTTTATCCTCATGAGTGTGAGAGTATTTGTATGTGACTAAATGAGATGCAGTAGAAATTCTTTTAGAGTAAAATGTCAACTAATGAATGTAAAATGAATGATAAAATTAAAAACACATCATTTGGAAATTATAATAATAATTATGGTTTAAAAACTGGAGAATTTTTTTTCAAATAAGAGTACAAACTTGATAAGGAACGGGATACTTAAACAGTTTATATACATGTCTCAGTGTAAAATAATTATACATTAACTCCAGGGAAGAAAGACAATAGGTGTCATCTTAATCTAGTGGTAAATGTCATCACCAAAAATAAGACAAAAGGTTATGTTCAACAGAGCAAAACAATTTCCATGATGTATTTGCCAAAAATCTGTAGCTTGTGTCTAATACGAGGAAACATCTGATGACCATAAATTTAGGAGTTTTTTACAAAGTATCTGATCTTGACTCATCGGGGTGGGAAAAAATGCTTAACAACATGCGCACAGAACCCAAAGGGAGAATATGCCTCATACTACAGTCCTAATAGGACATGTTTGACTCATTTCTGTCTAGCCCTTGATGAGCCAGGTTATAGGCTGTAGACTTCTGGATCTACATACTATGTCCTTTCAAAATACACCATATCCAGGCTGAGCCCCAGTGGTGCAGTGGTTGTGTGTGGGACTGTGGCCCTCAGGGTTGGCGGTTCAAATCCAGCAGCAGCTCTCCAGAAGCAAGGCTGAATTTCCTACTCCCACCAGGGCAGTGATGCCCACCAAAAAAAAAAAAAAAAAAGGATACACCACATCCTTCATAGGCCACATCAGAAGGACTTGATGTAGAAATCCTACTAAGAAATGGGGAATCTCCTTGAACTCACCTGTTGCAGATTCCAGGGACTGACACATTCCCTTGGACTTAAGACTGAAACACCCAAGTATGAGAAGAAGTTGATGACTGCTATCTCAAGGTTATGAGAATGGTAGCTGTAGGACCTTGATTCAGATCTCTTGTGTTGAGAGGGTCCAATGAATAATGGTCTGAAATTATCACATATCTACAATTTTAATGCTTTCTTTATGTTCTTATGACATGTATTATTGTGATGGACAGGGTTCAGCTTTCATGAATGAATGCTGTTGAAAAATTTGCCTTATCACCAACCCCTATTGTTTGTATAAAGTTCAGGCTGTCCAAATCAACAATCCAGGTATTGCAGTCGGAAGAGTTAGTATATGTTTGTAGCATTTCCTTTTCTCAACTGTCTCAAATTCTATAATACTGACTGCACTAACGATGCTATAATTATGTCTAATGGGGATGATTCATAATGTTCTTCAATAAGATAATGAAATGAGAAACAGATAGATAGATAAATGGATTGGGGGCTTGCACTTAATTCTAGCCCTAATCTAAGATCCATTAGTTCTTATTACATAGTCCTACTCAAAGTTTTCAGATATTACCAAATATATAGCAAAGTGTGGAAAAGGAGCTGCAGGCTGCTCAATAATCAGAAAGAAAAGCATCTGAGGTCTTAAAGACTTGTCTTCAAAGCGGTCATCAAAGTGAGTTATCAATTATGTCCTCATGGAAGAAGCACACCAGCCTGCATGATCCAAGAATTGTAAATAATAAAATTTGAATCAGAAGGAAAGATATGGGCCTAAATTATGACACGGATGCTACAACGGTGTTCTGAAAATAACCATTATGAAGACAGTAGTGTAAGAATGGACAATATGTCTTTCTGTTGTGCATCAGATCCCTAGCAGTGGGACACAACTCCCAGCATCTAACAAGTCTGTCAACCACAACATGGCCAATCTCCACAATTCAAATTCACCTGCCACTCTATGGGAGAACGATGCAGCCATCTGCTTTCACGGTGATTACAGTCTTGCAAACCCTCTGAAACATTTCCATCCTTTTCTGTAGGCAGCTCTGTGCCTAACTCACAGGTTCCCAAAGTCTAGCCCATCACCTCCATTTCAGAAAATATATATAGACATTCAAGGCATAGCTGTCCATTTAAATGTGTTGTACAATAGTTGAAAATCCAGAATAAAGTATAGCTGTTTTTATGGCCTCATGATCAGTCCAGACTGTTCCCCACTTCCCAAAGAGCAATATGGCTCACTTTGGAAAACAGTGGCCTAAATCAACTCCACAACAACTGACTTGTAGGGAGAAGTAGCTCTACTCACACATATAGGGGTTGGCATGAGTTGAAATTAATTCAATAGCATCAGTATGGCTGAGTCCCCATGTAGGGCAAATAGATTTCATGCTCACCTACTAAGAGAAACATTGGTAGTTTGAATCTATACCAAGGTGTCGCTGAAGAAAGGCCCTCAATCAAAAAAGCAGTCATTGGAAGCACAGTGGACCATAGTTATATGCTGATATACCTGGGGTTACCGGGAGTCGGAGGTCATGCCACAAAAACTTTTTTTAAACGTGACCATAGCTCTCTACCCACATGACCATATAGGGAAAATAGGTCACTGCATAACCAGACAATTAAGGGAAATATGATCTTCTTTCCAAGACCTGCTGTTCTGTCCACTTATCTTTTCTTGACAATGAATTTTGATAGACATTTAGAGAGGCTTAAAAACAACACAGCCGATAAAAAGTCCCTATGAGACACTTCCTATGAGACACTCCTTCCTTCCACAAATGAGTATAACTCTTTCTTCTTTCTTCGAAACCCTGCCCTCCCTGCCTTACCTAGATTCTAAAAAGGTTTGCTTCTGTCAAAAGTTTGGCTCTAGTATAGAAAAGAGAAGCTTTCATTGTATATAGGCAGGCAAGTCATAGTGCATGTTTTATTCTAATTTATTTTCTCTCTACCAGAGAAGATAGCAGCTACTGCTTTGTTGCTCTGAAATTGACTATAAACAAACTTCACCATGGGTTTTGGTACTTTTTCAGCCTTCTCAAAAAGCCAGCAGTCAAATCTTGACCAAAGAATGCATGCATTAACTATTAACATCATATTGATTCAATTCCTAATGAAATAATAAGTCCACATATATTGTGCTTAAAAGCTTCTGCCTCCTTCCCGAATCTGTTTTATATTGTGGTAGTTGAGAACACCATCCAGATGGGGAGGGGGGGTGTCATTTCAAAGAAATGATTTTCCCTAACATGGAAAAGGGAAGGTTTTGATGATATCTGATGAGAGTATGATGGATATTCAGGTTATTCATACGTTTAAAAATCATTTTTGCAGACTGAGCCCCGGTGGCGTAGTGGTTGTGCACGGGACTGCGGCCCACTGGAATGGAGGTTCAATTCCAGCTGCGGCTCCACAGGAGCAAAGTCTGGGCCTCCTACTCCCACCACCAGAGGGCAGTGATGCCCTCCAAAAAATCATTTTTGCAAGATAAAATGCAATGTGACGCATTAATGAAAGATGGCAGAAAAAGAAGAGTGCCACACTTTTCCATGAGACCTAAGACAGCAAACATGAGTTAAGGAGTTTGAATATAGGGAAGTACGAGGAAATGCCATGACAAATAAGAGAGCCATTGCCACTTGATGAGAAATCAGAGCAGTATTCTGGCACCACACACCAACGCACACACAGTGTCTGAGGCCCAGGCATCAGTGTCTCATAGTCCCCTTTTAGACAAGCCCGTGTGGTAGTAGAGGAAGCAGCAGAGTTGCTCCAGAGAAAGATCAGCAGTCTTGGCTTCAACTGCTACTTCAGGCAGACAAACACTTCAGGATCACCCTTGGTCCTTGTCTATTCCCTAATAATAGAGCTCGAAACACTGGTATCAAAACGCTGAAGCTTTAATTTGTTATGGTAACAGCGACTACGGTGATGGGTCAATATCTCCTTTGCAAAAGCAAATCTAAAATTTACAACAAAACCTCTAAAGAAGATCACACGGAATGCACCTTGATGAGTGGTGTGGGGTGCAGATCAATCTGTCCGCATTTTCACACATCTCAAACCATCCTCCTCTGGCTGGCAGTGGTGGTGGAGTTAGGGTGGTGAGTTTACTCTGCCATCACTAGTTTTGGTGGCACTGTGACCAAGAGTCAGTCATCCAAATAATTTATTCAAATAATTTTAAAATAAAACAGAATAATATAAAATGATTTTTAAATTAAGATTACTGCCAAAACACACTAGCACAGTGTAACGGTAGGCTTTTCCCTAGTAGAGAAGTATCTTTTCAGTTATCTGAGGACATGAACTACACAACAGCACACATAATAAGTTAGTGCACTCCAAATTAACTTTGAATCCCTGACATGAGGTGGTAACGACACCCTATATTGAAGCTAACACCCTATATTGAATCAAAATTAACCTCTCAATCAGGAAGGTAGCTCGTCACTTCTCTAACCCAATATGCAATCTGAGAAAATTACTGATAAAAACTTTCAGAATATAGCTGAGCCCTGGTGGTGCAGTGGTTGTTGGCGGGACTGTGGCCCACAGGATTGATGGTTCAAATGCAGCAGCACCTCTCCAGGAGTAAAGCTGCACTTCCAACTCCCACCAGGGCAGTGATGTGGAAAAAAGAAAAAAAAATCAGAATAAAATTTAATTTTACTGAAGAGTTTTGCTGCTTAGGAAGATGCATCCAGAAAATAATTCTCAAAATATAAATTCAAAATAAGCACTCGAAATAGGCATATCCTCCCTGCAGTTACACAAAAAAGGAGTTCATGATGGCTTAGGGGCCAGATGTATCCAATTTAGTAAGTATTTTGGAATTTTAAACACACACACAAAAAACACACAATTGACCATTCAGATGTGCTCTCATCCAGTTTTGTAATCATATTTGTAACAATATCAAAAAATCATTGAATTTCTACTGAAATTTCTAGTATTTTCTTTTTTTTTCTTGTATTTTCTTATATAAGCTCCTTACACTGTCTCCTTAGATGAATATTTAGAATCTTGTTGACCTTGTGCTTTCCAATTTACAAACTGCCTTGTCTCTCAATAAAATTATTTCCCATTTCAACGATATTCTGCTGCTTTTCTCTACTACAAAAATAGCAACACAAGGGCTGAGCCCCGGTGGTGTAGTGGCTGTGCGCGGGACTGCAGCCCCCTGGGATGGAGGTTCAATTCCAGCAGCGGCTCCACAGGAGCAAAGGCTGGGACTCCTACTCCCACCACTAGAGGGATATGATGCCCCCCCAAAATAGTAATAATAATAACAGCAATACAGAGCTCTTGTCCATTGCTGATTGTCCAATAAATGTCCAAATCAACATGACATCAATTGATACTAGATAAGACCTATACAGGCCATTCTCTCCCTTGGTGGGCACTACTGAAACCATTTAGGAAGGGTTAATGGACTTCTAGGAAGAGAACCAGAGGAACAGGTCTTAAGTAGATATTCCTTTACTTTTTCTCTATTATCCTCCTGCTGGGGTCAGCCTAATAGGGTGACATATAGGACTATGTGTGTTAGGCTGGATTGTCTAGAGAAATTACACAAGTGACACTCCTAGATGTATAAGAAGGAATTTTATATCAAGAAGTAACTTTTTATCAAGGAGGTATCCCAGCCAAGTCTTGTGTCAGACCATGCTGAAATCCTCATGAAATTCAGGCAGGGCAGGCCAGTAAAGCAGCCAGATGAAGGGGGAAGCAGAGACATCATAGGCTGGTGGGTGCAGGGTGTCAGCAGCTCCCAAGGTGGCTCCCACAGTCAGGGTTCACCACTGGAGACAGACACAGAGTCCCAGCAAGCGGCAAGCGGCAGAACTTCTCCTTTCTCCCTCACTTCCCTCCCTGATCATCTTCCTAGAAGAAGGGACAGAGAAAGGAGAAGTTCTCAGAGTCTCCTTGATAAAAAGGGAGCACCCCTAAGGAAACATTGTCAGGCTCTGATCTGATTAATAGGTTGGTCTCCACACCTACAGTCTTGCACAGGTTCAATTGGTCTTAAATCTAGCAACCACAATCTGAAGTACCAGAAGAGAAAGAACAAGCAGAGACTGTGGTGCAATTGAGTACTGAGAGAGTTTGAGGGTGAGAATCAACAAGCAGAGAATGAATCCAAGTTTGACAATCTGAGTTTATATTGAAATCCAAGGGACCAGTAGAGGAGGGATGAAGGGATTGTCTATACCAAATGCCTAGGGAAAACAAAAATTAGCTGATCATACCACAATAAAGGGGTTAGAAAGGAATCAGGCACATGTTGGGCAGTTATGGGAAAATCACATGTGCCCAGGTGATCAAGTCGGGCACACCCATGGGGTACCAGTGATCATATATCACACAAGTGCACCTGAGCTCAGCCACTAAGATAGGCAGATACCTTCAAGCACACCCCTCACCCCTCAGCCAGTGGGGATAGGAAGGATAAAGAGCAGACTGAGGGAAAGCCATGCCCCTCCAGGTCTCTCTTTTGCTAGAGGCTTGGGATCTCTCCCATGTGCAAGGCACCTATGCACCTGCATGCCCCTGTCAGGTCTCTCCTCTCACCCTCTCTCCCTCTCATCCTATCTCTCTCTCACCTCACCATCACCCTCCTCTTCTCCCTTCCCCTCCCTTTTCCCCTTCCCCCTCCATAGCTCTCTGTGGCCTTCTACAGTCGGGAACTTGCCAAGGCCCCACCACGCAGGCCTTACATGCTTTCCAGAGAGAGCGTGTACTGAGACTGCATTACTCGACACTTGCCTTTCCCTCATAAAAGTAGCTTCGATTTACAAAAGTATTTTTTCCATGTGAATTCTTTCAACATAGAGAAATAAGAACAAAGGTAAAACATTCCTGAAGCCTAACACAAGGGTAGAACCCCACGCTAAACCTGGTATTATCAAGCGACTTCTAATTCATTGGCCGGGGAGGATTCCTTGGACTCTCCACTAACATCGCACATCTATCTGCAATCAGTAGGAAAACTCTCTGCTCCTCCTCCAGAGAGATGCAGACACCACTTCTGACTGCTCCCACCCCTGCCCTAGTAGAAGATCATCACTGACTGCCTACAAGCCCAAACCCACACAACAGCAAAAATGTATCTGCAAAAGTGACAGTCATTTCCCAGCTTTCTTCAGCTCAAATCTTGTCAAATCTTTATCCAAAATCTTCGTGTTGGCCTTTGGTAACAGCTCATCTGACCTCACCGACTCATTGATCTCTTACCACCAGGCTCGCTCACTTCAGGCTGTTCTCCAAACTCACCCAACATGCTTCTCCCTCTTCTGGGAACACTTTCTTCCTGGATGGCTGCACGATTCTTCTTTCCCAGTTTACAGGGGTTTTTCTCAGCTTAAAGGACACCTTGTCTCAGAGGTAAAAATAAAGCCTATCCCTGAGTACTACATATAAATCAACATTCACCTTCTCGCTCTCAATCTGGTATGCTGTCACTCTTTTACTTTGTGTCATTTTTCTTCAGAATTCTCAGCTCAACCTGGCATGCTGTATATTTTATGTATTTGTTTGTCCCTCTGGCCCTACACGAATCTCATCCATGAGAACAGGAACTTCGTTTCCATCTACAGCAGTTACAACAGGGTCTGGTACGTACTATCGCCAATCCAAAACCACTGCCACCTAGATTTTCTGAATTATAGCAAGGCTTTACGGCGGAGCAGAGCTGCTCATGAGGGTGTGTAAATCTGTAAAGTCTCCCAGGGGCAGACGGCCTTTCATCTTTCCTCCACAAAGCGACTGATGGGTTTGAGCCACTGACCTTTAGACTAGAAACCTAACACTGAATTCAGTCGCTCAGCTGGTTTCTTTTGACACCCAGTGGGCATTCGATAAATATTTGTGACAATGTCATATTATCAGTCCTTCTATAAGGTAACTTGTCTATGCCTATGAAGTAAAGTAGAAGATGCATTTTATATCGGCATATTAACGGTGAGTCTGTTTCTATCTTGCTCATATTCAATATTGTTATTTACTATACCCAAACTCTAAACTCACAGCCATCGAGTCCATTGGGACTCGTAGCGGAGTAATACTGGCCCTGTGGGTTTCCTGCAGCTCCTCACAGGAAGAGAAAGCTTCCTCTTTCTCCCATGGAGGGGCTAGTGGTTTCAAACCGCTGACCTTGCAGTTAGTAACCCACATGTAACCTATGCCACCAGGACTCCATTAGTATCTAACATAAGACCATTTGATCCTTTTAAGAATCCCTGGTGCTGCTGTGGACTAGGCATGCTATGAACTGCCTCGATGTAGGCGCTGGAAACCCACTAATTCTGCAAGAGAAAGAAGAGGCCATCTGCTCCCATAAAGGTTGAGAGCCTCAGAAGTCTGATGAGTCTCAGAATCTCAGAAGTCTCAGAATCTCTGCATTGGCCCTGTCTTTTGGTTTTGTCCCTTTAAAGGGACATTAGCGGCACTCTGGAATAAACATTGGACTGAAGCTGGGACTCTCATGGAGTAAGATGAAAGTGTCTGCTCTAATCACATCTATAGTCATTGAAACCCTAATAAGGAATTCTACTCTAGTCTATTGGGTTTCTGCAAGTCTGAAACACTCAGTAGCAGTGGATTAGGGAGTTTGCACTTTTTAGCAGGCACTGCGGGTTAGAAGTTGTGGTGTTAACTGCAAAGTTGGCATTTCAAACAAACCAGCTATTCTAAGGGAGAAAGAGGAGACTGGATGCTTCCATAAACCCTATTCTATATGAAGCAGCTCCAAGGAGGTGGATGGTGCTGTTGGGTAAGTGTTAGACTGTCAGCCTCAACGTCCATGGTTCAAACACACCAGCTACTCTGAGGCAAAAGAGCGGGGCTACCTGCTCCCATAAAACTGTACATACAGCCTCAGAAACCCTATATAGAGAAGCCATGCCTTGCTATTGGGTTTATAACAGTGGTTTAGGATTGGTGGTACAATGGTTACAGAGTTTGACTACCAACCAAAAGATTGACAGTTGAGCCCACAAGCCACTTCCCAGGAGGAAGATGCTACTGTGAAGAACAAAGGCCTGGGAACCTGGGGAACAGGTCTCTTCTGCCTAGGTGGTCAGTACCACTTTGATGGACTTGACAGCAATAGGCTTGGTGCTTCTTATGATGCACTAAGCTTTGGGGTACTAGCTGCAGGTGCATTAATTCAGACTTCCCAGGTGATCCACAGGAGAAAGATGAGGCTGTACACTCCCCTAAAGATTTACAGTCTCAGAAAACCACAGGGGTACATCCACCCTGCCCTATGTGATTGCAATGAGCAGGAATCAACTCAGTGGCAGTGAGTTTACCTTTGTGGCTTTATGCATGTTTTTATGCTTATATGACAATAATGTCAGTTTCTTAATCATCGAAGTGGAAGACTGGTTGGGTTGTGATTGAACTGTAGCTTTGCATTAGTAATTTATTCCACAGCGATAAATGGATGGAAGTAATTAGGAGTGACTAAGATAAGATTTAATAAGTGTCTTGATCTTTCTCAAGAATCTAATTGCTCAGATTAGTCTGTCATCTCTGAAAGCTATAAGTAATACAAACAATTTATATATCGCTCTCATAAACTTTTAAAACATAGGCAATGGACTGGAGCAGCTAAAGTGTCCAACTCCTTTCTTACTTTCATTGGTAGATTTATATGCTGGGGAAAGAGCTGTTAGTGTTTGACAAAATGCTTGTAACTTTTCCAATTATTTTTACAAATTTACAGTGACTAATTTGTAGGATGCACTTGATTTTTACCATTATAGCCAAGAGGATTTTTTTTAATTTTTAAATCATTTTATTGGGGGCTCATACATCGTTTTGCACAATATATAAATAATCATACTGTGTCAAACACCTTCATATGTCCACTTCTATTATTGTTCTCCAATTGTCCGCCTTTTTCCTTAAGCCCCTAGTATCAGCTTTTCTATCCCTTCCCCTCTTCCCCTGGACTCTCCACCCCACCAACACTCAATACTTTATACACTGTTATTGTTCTGTCATATCTTACACTGCCCGACCTCTCCCCCAACCCACTCCTTTGATGCCTGTCCTTCAAATAGGAGCTTGTGTGTATATCCTTGCTATTGGTTCCGTCTCTCTACCGCCCCTTCTCTCCACCTTTCCAGTGTCTCCAATCTAACCATTGGCCCAAAGGGGCCCATCCATCCTGGTTTCCCCATATCTCCAGCTCCCCTTTATGCTAGTGTGACTTCTCCAGTCCATCTGGATTTGCAAGGTAGAGTTGGGACCATGATGGTTGGGGCACGGGGAGGAAGGCTTCAGGAACTAGAGGAAACTTGTATGCATCATAACTGCCCGGCTGCCCCTTGACCGATCTATCTCCTCCCCGTGACTCCCCTGTAAAGGGACGACCAATTACCCACCAGTGGGCCTTAGGTCCCCACCCTGCTCTCCTCCTCCTTTGTAATGATGTGATTCTTGTTCTTAGGTGCTCAATATCTGCTCCCTTCGGCCCCTCTTGATCACGCATGCTGGTGTGTTTCCTTCATGTGAACTTTGCTGTTTCTGAGCTGAATGTTGACTCGATTATCTTCAAGTCTTTGAGACTCCAGGCATTTAATCATTTGTTAGCTAGGTACCATTGTTTCTTCTACTCTGTTTGCCTCTGTATCCATTTGTCTTCAGTGATATTGGGAGTCAATTGGTCCATTGATTTTGATTTTTGTTCTTTGATACCTGATTGTTTCAGCACCTCATTATTGCACAGGCAAGTGGTCTTCTTTTATGGTGGGTTTTGTTGCTTCTGAGCTAGATGGCTGCTTGTTTATGCTCAAGACTTTAAGACCCCAGATGCTCTATCTTTTGATAGCTGGGCCCATCTGCTTTCTTCACCACCATTGCTCATGCTCCTACATGTCCTCAATGGGTACCTTGAGGATGTGTGCACACAGTGATATATGTTTGTTTTGTTTTACTCCCCCCCCCCCTTTGATGTCTATTGCCTAGACCATTTACCACTTTCACCACCATCTGACCACGCTGGCTGTTCTGCTTCTTCTATGTGGCTGTGGTCTCTGCTCAGGTAAATGATCTAATGTTTATTTTCAGGCTTTCAAGACACCTGATTTATCCTTTGATGGCTGGGCACCTTCAGCTTTCTTCACCACATTTGTTTGTGTACCCATTTTACTTCAGTGATCATGTTGGGCCATTGAGCCTCGAGGAATGCCAGATTCATAGAACAAAGTGTTCTTGCATTGAGGGAGCACCAGGGTGAGGGCCCAACATCCATTTGCTACCCTAATATTTGGCCTATAGATATGTTCTTAAATTTATTCCCATCTTATAATAGATAGTGGTATCTATGTATGGACATATCTACGTTAAGACCTCTGTAAGTGCCCTTAGCCTTCTAGTTCTTTCCTCTATTTCCTTCCTTCTCCCTCCTGTCCCACCATCATGTTCCACCTTCATTGGTGTTTCATTGTTTTCTCATAGATTGATTGTTCTTGCTTAATCCCAACCAGACCTCCCATACCCTCCTTTCCATTGATTCCCGACCACTTGTTGCTCACCCTCCCCCGTCCATGTGTTTGTCCCCACGCCCTTCTCCTCTCCTCTCTCGTGCCCCCAGGAATCATTTGCCCCGTCCTTTCTGTGGCGCAATGGGTCTCCAGAGGGATGTATCCCTCTGAGCATCATGTGTCAGCGTGGAGCTTGGATCAGCTCTCGTCTTCTTCCTCCCTTCATTTTTTGTCCCTCTGGGTGTGAGATGCTGGCCCCTCCCCCAACCTGTTCTCTGCCACATCCCCTACTAGGGATGGAGTCCATTTGACTCTGGTTGTGTCCGGCTCTATAGCTCTCTTTTGTTGCATCCTTCCATGCATCCACATTGTCCTCATGGTTGGGTGCTTCGTGGTAGGAACTGCTCACACACTCCGGTTTCTGTGGAGACATGATCCATACTCCCTCCCTGGGTGGATTAGTGCCCCATTCCCTCTGTTATCCTATCACTTTTGAATTCCCTTTTAACTCCTCTCCACCCCCTCAGCCTTCCCCCATTACTGTGTTGCATCCAACATGTATCTCCCTGGGTTTGGTCCTCCCTCCTCCCCTTACCCTATCTTTTGGACCAGCTAATATGGTATATAGGTGTCTTCTATTTTATACTCACCATACTGTTTCTACTTACCTCAAGGGGCCCATGCCATACTTATCCTTTTGTGATTGACTGACTTCGCCTAGCATAGTTTCCTCCAGTTCTTCCCATGCAGAGATGTGTTTCATGTGCTTTTCTGAGCTTTTGAGTGAGGCATAGTAATTCCATTGTGTGTATGTGACAGAGTTTGTTGATCTATTCATCTACTGATGGAAATTTAGGTTGCTTCCAACTCTTTGCGATTGTGAATTGTGCTGAAATAAACATTGGCGTGCATACCACTGGCTGTGGTTTATTTCTTGCCTCTTCTGGATATATACCCAATAGTAAGATAGCTAGATCGTAGGGTAGTTCAACTTCCATTTTCCTTAAGTATAGCCAGACTGCTTTCCATAGTGGCTGTACATATCTACACGACCACCAACAATGAAGAAGTGTTCCTATTTCACCACATCCCCTCCAACATTTTTTGCACTCTGATTTTCTGATCTAGGCTAGCCTCAAGGGTATTAGATAATATCTCTTGGATGTTTTGATCTGCATTTTTCTGAAGGCTAATGACCGGGAGCATTTTCTCATATGTTCATTGGCCATGGGGACCTCCTCCCTAGTGAAGCTTCTTTTAATTTCTTTTTCCAATTTCTTCAAAGGGTTATCTGTTTTCCTCTTCTTGCAGGAAACAAGGGTATTGTAGATTTTTGTAATAAGCCCTTTGTCTGTTGTATCGTTGCTAAAAATCCTCTCCCAGTCTGTGTTTGCCTGGCTACCCTCTTGATAAAGTCCTTTGATGCACACATGTGTTTTATTCTTAGCAAATCCCATTTGTCAATTTCAGGTTCTCCTTCATGTGTACCCTGTCCTATTGCAGTTAGCCTTTGTATTCCCTGGGTCAAGGTTCTTAGGTTTTCCCTGATTCTCTCGCTAATGGTTCTGATGGTTTGTGGTTTTACTTCCAGGTCCGTGATCCACCTCGAGTTTGTTCTTGTGCATGGGGTGAAGTTGAGATCCTGTTTCATTTTTCTACATGTACATTTCCATTGTCTCCAACACCATTTGTTGAAAAGGGCATCACCCTCCCACTTGATGCTTTGGGAGCCCTTGTCAAAAATCAGTTGTCTATATGCTAATAGTTTCAGTTCTGTGTTTTCTATTCTTTTCCATTGATCTGCGTATCTGTTATTATGCCAGTATCATGCTGTTATGACCACTGTGGCTTTGTAGGAAGTGTGAAAATCATGTAAAGCCAGCCCTCCGACTGTATTCTTATCCTTGAGGAGATCCCTGCTAATTCTGGGCTTTTTCCCTCTCCATATGAAGTTGTTTGTCAG
>PVJH01016475.1:0-12104 GCA_004026705.1 Nesogale talazaci
ACACACACACATACACAGACACAGACACACATACACACACATACATACTGACACACATACACACAGACACACACACAGATATAGACACACACAGACATACACACAGGCACACATACAAACACACACACACACACACACACACACACACACACACCAGTCTTGCCTTGATAAAGACAAGGTTAAAGATGAGATGACCAGACTGCCAGACTGTGTGGTGCTTGCTGTCCAGATGGCTCTGAGCGGTGGCGGCCGTTCCCCCCCCCCCCCCCCCCACCGAATCCTGTGCCATCCTCCTGAGCCTCTGTGCTGCCCAGTCCAGCGGTCACGTGTCCTCCCCGTCACCGGCCCCTGCTCCTCCAAGCACCACGACGCCAGCATGGAACGTGTCCTTGCTCCTCACAGCCTTCCAGCGATGCTGACTCTCAGAGACGGGAACCGCTGATGGCATCGACAGCCCGCCATCTCTCCCTTGGAGCTGCCGGGGGTCTTGAACCACTACTATGAGGGTCACACCTGGTGCCTCCCCACTGCATCCCCAGCACCACTCAGGAGGGATGAGACAAGAGGGGAAAGCAAACAGAAAGCGGTGACGCCAACGGCCAGCAGGTCTGTGTACTGGCCTCCCGTGGCCCGGCCCTGTGGGTGGCTGAGGTGGGTTCATCCCAAGGCCACCCTGAGGACTCTGGCTGTCCATTCTGCACTGCAGCCCCAGGCCCTGCTAGAGATCCTCCTCTGAAGGCCGGTTGCCCTCTCTGGATGAGCGCCCCCCCGCTCCTGTGCCAGGCCCTTCCTGGGACAGAGAGCTGGGAGAGACACAGGAGAGGTTCAGGGCCGGAGTCTTGGTGTTTGACCTTGGTTTCTTCTTAGGGAAGCTCTACAACTAGACTGACCAAGCGATGGCCATGGCGGCGGCGGCAGCAGTTGGTGTTCTTGGGGCCCACGCTCAGCTCCTCACTCAGGGGTCTGGGGTTTGAGTCCACCCAGCAGTGGCACGGAAGAAAGACCGGGCAACCACAAATGAGAACCATCCGCTGCCAGCCTGTGGGGCACTGTTCTCTCCTGACCCACACGGCTGCCACGACTCGGAGTTGCCACTGCTGCAAACAGACTGTGAGTCTGGGTAGAGTAGAGAAACAAATTCATAAGCACATCTGTGTATATAAGGGAGAGGTTTATATATAAGAGGAATAGAATACTGAGAAAGCATCCCAGCCCAGTGCAGTCCAAGGTCATAGGTCTGATATTAGCCTACATGTCCGATACCATCCCATAAGTCCTCTTCAGACTCATGAAGCACATGCAATGATGCCAGGACAATCACAGGCCAGTGGGTGCAGAGTCTTGTGTGTCCAGTGGTGATAGAAACATCTCAGCGCTGGTGGGGGCCTCTCTGTGGCTCCTCAAGCATCGCAGCACTGGCAGGAGTCCCTACGTGGCTTTTCTGGCCTCAGAGGTCCGGTTCCATCAAGTCCATGTGGCTTCTCCTCCGGGACGTCTCACAGGGAGTCAGCATTGTGTCTTGTGGTAGAGCGTCTCCAAGGGACTGTGGACTGGGTCTGTCATCTCCAAGGGGGAAATAACGGCCAGGTCTCATGGGCTCTCTCCAGATTGACAGACAGACTAGACTCCACCCCTACACTCTTCATCCTCACGTGAACACCAGATTAGCTGACTCCCACAAGAGCCCTTCCTCCTGCAGAATGTTCCAGCGCCTTCTCAGTAGCTCAAGAAGCAAGGTTGACCATGCTCCACAGCAAGGAAACAGAGACTCCCCCAGGTGAGGTGTCCCAGTAAGACTTGAACTGCTAGCCAGGGGATCGTTGGTTCAAAACTGTGTGTGTGTTTGCGAGGGGGGGGGGTGGTTGAGAGAGAGAGAGAGAGAGAGAGAGCTGTCAGCCCCAAGAAAGGTCAGTATACAGTCTTGAAAACCAGAAACCGCACGATGCCAGTGGCTTTGGACTGGATCCTGGCTGGAATAAGAACTGGAGTGTGGGTTGTGGGCTTGCATTCAGATATCAGAGACCAAGAGAGTTGGCCTGGTACTGCCCCCCTCCCCACACTGGCCTCCCTCTGAGCCTGCAGGGCGTTGGGCTAAGTCTCCCCTGGTAGATGCAACAGGCTGTGACTGCCCCAAGACTCAGGCTGAGGGGAACACACGGCCCATCCCTGTCCTCCACCCGGCTCCCTCAACTCTCAGTGGGCTCTGAGGCCGTCATCTCAGGCTCTGGGCCCGCAGAGCCGAGGCCAAGGATGAGGCCACACTGTCCCCTGCAGGGCTGCCGAGGAGCCTGGCCAGCGGGGAGGGGCCCTGCCTGAGGTTCCTGACCCCTGCAGGCCATTATCTGGGGCAGGCTCTCCTGGCTGCCTGCCCGGGGCCAGGGCCATCCGGGGCGCCCCTGTGCACCCGGAACTGCTCTCCCGAGCCGCTGTTCCCTGACCCCGTCTGTTTATTTTTAGGCCCTTATCACCCCTGGGATCACCGCCGGTCCCTTTGGGAGTTTCCCTTCGGATCGAAAGGAAACTGAGAGCAGACTGGCTCGGCTGCAGGCCAACCCCCGGGGTAACTCTCGGGCAGTGCCAGGCAGCGAGGTCAGTTTCTGCCCAACCAGGGGTCTATGTGCATGTGTGTACGTGTGCATGTGCGTATGCGTGTGTGTGTAGGGTGTGTGTGTAGAGTCTGTGTGTGTGCATGTGTGTGTTTGTGTCTGTTGTGTAGGGTCTCTGAGAGTGTGGGGTCTGTGTCTGTGTGTAGGGTTTATGTGTGTGTAGAGTCTGTGTGTGTGTAGGGTTTATGTGTGTGTAGGGTGTGTGTAGGGTTTGTGTATGTAGCGTGTGTGTGTGTTTGTGTCTGTGTGTTTGTGTTTGTGTGGGGGGGTTTATGTGAGTGTAGGGTGTGTGTGTTTGTGTCTGTGTGTGTAGGGTCTCTGCATCTGTAGTGTGTGTGTGTAGGGTCCGTGTGTGTGTGTGTGTGTGTGTGTGTGTAGGGTGTCAGAGTCCCAGACAGCACCGACCCCGGGGTCTGTAGCCCCCTCAGCACTCAGGTGCGGTCTCCAGGGGTCACTGCCCCCATATCTTTGAGACAGGCGTAGCCCCATGTCCCGACTTCCCCTGGCTCTGGGACCCCTGGCCAGGCCCTGCCACTGCTCATGCGTGTCCCAGCCTTCACCTCGGACACTTCACCTCGGACCTGCTGGCACAGCCAGGGGTCCACCAGAGTCTGGGAGACATGGGGGGTGGGAGAAGAGACTGTCCTGACGGATGACTCTGATCAATGTCAGTGTCATCCGGAGACTCAGCTGCTCCCCACGAGGTTGCAGCAAACCCCTACCCCAGGCATCTTGAAGACAGGTCTGCAGCCTGCTTCAGAAAAGTCAGCGGAGCTCTGTTCTGGGGCAGCTGGGAGCTGCCCGGGAGGCCTCAGTGGGCATGAGGTGGGGGGGGGGGTGTCAGACAGGCCAGAAGACAGTCTGGGTCAGTATCTTAGGGTTCTCTAGGGAAACAGAAGCAGAGGTGCGCACATCATGGGAGATGGATGAGTGAGTGGGTGAGTGGGTGGGTGGATGGATGGATGGATAATGAATGGCAGGTAAAAGATAGGTAGGTGTGTGGATCGATAGATGGATGGATGATGGATAAATAATAAATGGAAGATAGATATAGATGATCCATAGATAGATGATAAAGAGATAGAGGGGCAGATAGGTAGGTAGGTTGATAGGTGGATGGGTGGGTGAATGGATGGATAGGTAGATAGATAGGTAGATAGATGATAGACAGATAGGTAGCTAGATAGACAGATAGATAGACAGACAGACACACAGGTAGATAGATAGATACTGAGAGTCAATGGTGTTCTGGTTTAGAACTCTCCTCACCCCCAGGTAGGAGTTCTGGGTCTACTCTCTGGACAAAGCCCTGGCTCCCACCCAGTCCCTGTTGCTGGAGTCTGCATGGGGCTGGGATGCTGAGCGGCCTTCCGTGGGGTTCTGGGGTAAAGACCAGCTGGGCAGGGCAGCCAGGCTTTGCTCTTGAGGTCCCTGTGGGCCACAACTGCCTGGTCCCCAAATGGCTGTCAGGATGGAGCACTTCATTCAGTGGAGCGTGGGGTGGGTCAGGGTCTGGCTGGACAGTCCCCAGCGGTGACAGGGGACTGCTGATGGTGGTTTCCGGGATCCTGCTTTGTGGGTCAGAGTTTCTGAGAGAGAGGTGCCCCTCACACCCGCCGACTCCAGCCATTCTGCCTGAGTCCTGGTCACCAGAGCCTGCCCCTCTGTCCTGCAGGCAGGTGGCAATAACCTGGACAGTCCGGATGGCCTGGGGGCCAGTCCTCAGCAGACAGACTCCGAGGAGAAGGTGTGTGTGTGAATGACCAGCAGGGCACATCCTAGCTGCCTCTGCTGAGTCACCAGAACCTGGCATTTCTTGGCTACACGGCCAGGAAGTGCCCCTCCCAGAGTCACCCCTCTCGCCCTGCTTGTCTGGCCAGCAGGTCACCTGCGGTCAGGTCCTGGGTAACCCAGATGCGGGCGGGTGCTCACCGGTGCCCTGGTGACCTCCAGATTTTTTTTTAAAAACCTGGCAATTTTAGGAAAGAACCTAACAAAGAAAGCCTCCCTCAACACCTCTAACCTCTCCCTTGCTCCCAGGGACCCTGAAGGGCGGGGTAGCACTGTCCAGGTGGGCTTCCCAGGCTGTCTCTCTAAACCTGGTTTGTCTCCCCTGCTGATGCGGCACCCAGGACCCTGAGCAGCCCCCAGGGTCCTCTCACCTGGGGCCTTTGGAGACCCCCCCCCCCACCATCTCCAGGCCCATGGGTGGTGCAGACTGGCTCTGTCTAATGTGGCAGGGTGAACTGGACACAGGGTGGGCTCTGGCCACCCTCTTCCCTTAGTGGCATGTGGGACACAGACCCACTCCTTCCCAAGGACCAAGGGAGGGGGCCGGTGCCAGCAAGAGCTACAGGGCCGGGAGCAAGCTGGCACTCGAGGAGAGGAGACTTGTGCGGTGGGACCTATGGTCCTGTGTGTGGGGACTTGAGGTGACCCCAGGGCTGAGTGCTAGGGGCAAGCCTGAGACATGTCCCCCATAAACAAAGCCCTCTGAATACCTCCGCCTACTTGAATGCCCCAGTAGCATCTCCCGAGCTGACACCAGCCCCCCACCCTACCCCGGGAAGGGCTGTCTGCTGTCTGGGAAGTGGGTTGGAGTGTTGGCGTCTGATGCCAGCCCCTGGGGCACCCTCAGCCCCAGGCTCCACACCACACACGTGACGGCCCAGGGGGGCCTCATCTGAGTGAAGGCCTCTCTTATCTCTCAGCTGCCAGGCTGGGCCTTAAGCTTTCAGGAGGCGGCAGCTTCCCAGAGGGACAGGGGCAGCCTGGGGAGCTTCCTCGTTACGCTCAGCGCTCACTGAGCCGGACTGTGGGGACCCCTGGCCCTGCATCCAGGAGCAAACATCACCACCAGCCCCCCCCCTCCTCAATAGGCGACTCTGGCCAGAAAGATCTCTAGGGATAAAACTCTGGGGTCCCCACCTCCTCTTCCTGCCTGCTTCTGACCCCAGTGGGTCTCCTGTCCTGCTAGAGAGGATGGGACAGATGTAGGATGTGGCTCAGAAGCCCAGCTGGGGAGACCTCCACCCTGCTGCTGGGACGGTTTTCAGAGCCTCAGTTTCCCCCCCTGTGAGATGGATAGGTGGGGGGCGGTGATGCAGGGGGATCCTTCCCATGCCCTTCTCCCAATAGAGGGTTCAAGTCCCGGCCGGGGCACTCCGTGTGTGTGTGTGTGTGTGTGTGTGTGTGTGTGTGTAGCCATGTATGTTGGGGGAGGTGTGTATTGCTCTGATACTGAGCGGCTTCCATGCAACTTCCTCCTGCAGGGAGACTAGTAAGAAAGGCCTGGCGACCCCCAAACTAGCCTCACCTGGACTTGGCACAAGAGCAGACAACCTGGGGTTCCCCTGCAGTGGGGATGTCATGAGCACCACCCAATGAGCATGTGGAGGCTCTTCCCCCAATGTCACAGCACAGAGTGTCCATAGGCGGCATCCAGTGTCCAAGGCTCTGCAGACCAGCAGTCAAAGCTCAAGCATGAGGTTGTGCTCACAGAAACTTATAGAAGCCCCACTCCTGACCCAATCCTCCAGGCAGGGGCCAGGCTGAGCCACCAGGATGCATGCTGGATCCAGAGACAGACATCTCCCACCAGTAGCCTGTGACTGGCCAAAGCCCCACCACCCCCAGCTGTACTGCCCCCACCCACAACCTCTAACCCTCTGTGCCCTCCATCCTCGCCTCTCTGTAATGGGGGCAGCCACGCACATACATGGTGGCAGAGGTCACATGGTTCTGTGCCCCTCCCCTGATGCTGTGTGGGCACCGCCTGCCACTGCCTGTCTCTGAGCCTCAAATGGAGAGGGCAGAGTGTGCTGGGGAGGGTCTCTGTCAGAGTAGAGGCTGTGTCCACTGAGTGTCCACAGGGTGTTTACCATGTGACCAGCAGAGCTCAGCAGGGGGAGGGGTGAGGGGGATGGAGCGCCTGTACCCAGCGGGGTGAGCAGAAGGGCAAGGAGGCCGAGGGGTTGCGGGAACGGACAGCAGGGCACTGAGAGCGAGGCCTGGGGACCTTGATCCCACGGGAGATGGAGTCTGGCTTGCCCTGCTCCTGCAGCAGCAGGGTGGGGGTGGGGGCATGCAGGAGGGGGAGGCGCCGGCCCAGGAAGTGGCAAAGAGGGGGACAGTGCTGCAGCCTGCTCCCATCAGTCAGGCTTCCTGACTGGGTCCTCAGGGAAGGCTGACAGCCCAGCTCAGGCCTGCCCCGTGCTGTCTGGGAGGCAGCAGACACTGCCCAGAGCTTCAGCAGGGTGGGGGACACCTGATAGTGACAGGGCCACTTCCCGTGAGTCTGAGCAGGCTGCACCTGGGCCCCTCCCTGGCAGGCTGGGTGGTCTGTGGGCTGGGAGCCCCCCAAAGGGCTGTGGGTGTCCAGATTCTCACCTCACACTGCCGTCCTCCAGCCCCAGTGTACTCTGGGTCCCCACCCCCAGGACCTGCCATCGCACCTGGATCCTCTCTGCCCAGCCTCTGCCACAGCCTGTCCATGCGGCCCTGCCCAGTTCCCCTTCTTTCTCAGCCCAGGGGCCAGGGAGACAGGTTCAGCTGGCGAGGTCCAGTCCTAGGTCCCCCCAGGGTTCCCTAAGGGCGCCTCCTTCAGACCCACCCCAACCACTGAGTCGATGCCGACGTAAAGAGGCCCTACAGGACAGGGCAGACCTGGGCCCATGGGCTTGCAGCAAGATGGTCACTCTGCACGGGAATAAAAAACCCCCCCTTTCTCCCGAGGAGCGGCTGGTGACCAACTGACCAACATGTCACCATGAGGGGTGCCACCGCCCGCTCAGTCTCCATCAGCAAACTGGGACCTGGCAGGTGGCAAGTGAGCAGAGAGCACACATCACATACAGACTGGAGGGGCACGCACAGGCACGTGTACACACACACACACACACACACACACGGGCGCACACGGGCACACACGGGTGAAACCATCAGTATCAGAGAAGGGTGAGCTGTCCCCGTCGCAATGAAGACAGGTTATCCCCTGGAGGTGGAAGAGAAGTGTCTGCGACCCCCTAAAATGGCCCAGACCCGAAGGTGCTGTTGGGTTTGATCTGCACTTAGTGGCCGGAGCCTCAGAAGTTGGGTGATGAGGTGGGGGAGAAGGTTACCCACTGAATGCGGGGGGGATCAATGCTGACGGCATGGCCCCCCAGCCCCCTGCGTGACACAGTCGGACACACGGCCATTGCTTGGTCCTGTCCGGTCGGTGATGACACACGGGGAGCCCTGTGCATGACAGAGGAGACACTGCCGGGCTCTGGCCGCCCCCTCCCCAACCCCAGTCGTGCCAGTGTCTGAGTCCCTGGGTGCAGCCTCCCTTTCAGTCCGTCTCGCTGCCCGTCCACTGTACCCGGAGTCCTGGTGGCAGGGTGGCTATGCGTTGGGCTGCCATTGGCAAGGTGCCAGTTGGGAATGACCAGCCACTCTGGGGCCTAGAAAGACCAGGCTTTGTGCTTCTGTAAGCAGTGACCGTCTCGGAAACCCACCGGAGTCACCGCGGATCACCACGGCAGCCCGTCTGTGTATTCTACTCTGCCAAGCCGAGGTCCTTCTCCAGGCACTGGTCTCCCCTGACAACGTGGGCGGCGGATGGACGTGGGCCCAGGCTCTGCGTCCACACTCTGAGGACCGCTCTGGCTATGTTCCTTTGGCGGCCCGTGGCGCCACTTTGGGTGCACGACTTTCTGCAAAAGACATGCTGTTCCATCTTCCGTCTGTAGGCTCCACGCCCCGGCTGGCTCCCGCAGACACGTCAGCTGAGACTCGTTCGAAGAGCCACATGCCCAGCGGGGGGAAGCCAGGTCCTCTGGTGTGAGAGCCCACAGCCCGGGGTCACAGGGCTTGAACGTGGTGCCGCTGAGTCTGTGGGAACCACGGCGTCTCGGTGCACAGCAGGACGAAACACAATCCGGCCGCCCATGCTCCCAGCCAGCCCCAGGATTGTCCCTGCTAAAGCCACAGGGTCAGTCCTGCTCACGGGGTGACGTCCTCTATCGCTGCCCCTCCCTCTCCTTCTCCAAGGACTGGCCTCCCCCATACCATGAGAGGGACCCTCTCATTCATGGAGGCAGTTATGTAATCTGGTGTCGACTTGAGACTATGAAGGGTGAAGGGGTGGAGTTTAGCCTGTCCATCAGGCCACAGTTCGATGGCCTCACATGGAGGCGCTTGCTGGAGGCGGGGCGTACACGCACTCTCTGGGAGGCCTTCCTGCCGACAAGCTGTGCTGGAGTCACGCTGATGGCAGCCAGGGCCCTGGAGCTGGAGGAGCCGCGTGGAGACGCACGCACGCCAGCGCCAGACGCTTCCGCCGCCACTGGGTCCATGGGACTCTCCACCCACAGGCGTGCTCTTTCAGCATGTGTGAATCTAAAGAGGGATTTATGGACTAATGTCAACATATTGGGGGGGATACCGGACGTATGCACTTGATCTGGACTGGGCTGGGATGTTTTCTCCATCTTCTTCTGAGCCCCCAGCCCAGCCCCCTGCCCTCCCCCCTCCCCCAGTCCTGGGCTGTGACCTCCCCACTGGGGACATGCAGACAGTTGCCGTCGCTGCCCACAGCTGTCCAGTCTTGGAACTTCCGCTACTCCTGAATGTCCACCCAGGGGCCTGGGGGGCCCCACATCCAGGAAGTGCAGCTGGGAAGAGGAGTTTCCCCCTTCCTCTGGGTGGCAGGACCAGCCTGTCTCTAGGGGCTGCCCCCTGGCTCAGGGCTCAAGTGAAGGGGACCCATCTCCCATCCAGAGCCGCTTGGGAGGCTGCTCAGGTGTGTGTTTTGGGGGGTCGGGCGAGTGGAGGCCAGACTGCGTTCCCAGGCAGATGCTGCCCCCTGGAGGACAGTCTCAACAACTGTGGTGGGGCAGCAACCTGAGCAGCTCTGGCCAGTGGTCAGCTTGGTCCAGTGGGGGACGGGGTGGCCAGGCGCCCCCCCAGGATCCCAGAAAACTTGAACCTGTCCAGTCTGGAGACCAGGCAGCCCAACAGGGATCTTCATTGATTCTTCAGGACACTTGAGGAGGTGCTGGCCCTGGACCTGCCTCCCAGGGCCACTCACAGCCAGGGCAAGCAAGAGGTGCCCACTGCACAGGGGCCCAGAAGCTGCCCATGCCCCAGCCTCACCACCCTCAAAGGCCTGGGGCCCCTGGAAGGGATTCAAAGGACCAGCCTCCGTCTCCCAGGTGTGGGGCGCTGCTCTGAGCTCTTACTGTGTGGCCAGCATGGTCAAAAGAAGCTGGACTCCCACCCAGAACCCCTACTGGACTCTGTCCTCTGGGGCTGGGGGCCCAGGTTCAGCTGACAGACCCTTCAGGGAGCTCCCTAGACTGTTACAGGGATGACGGGGATGCTGGGCCCGTCAGGCAGCAGTAGACATTCATGTCGCTGTGGCCTCTGAGCCCCCAGCCCCTCCCCAGTAGATTGTAGAAGCTGGAGAGAATGTCCATTCTGCCCTTCCCAATCCACCCATCAAGTCCAAGCCCTGCAGGGCAAGACCTCCCCTCTCTCGTCTATTGTCTTTCAGGACAGGCCGGGGGGCATCTGGTTTGCGCCCTCTCTGCCCGTGATTGTTGCCCCCAAACTGTCCCCGTGGGCTGGTTCCGTCCCTGTGTGCAGCTCAGAAGCCAAGGGCAAAGAGGCCCGTTCAGATGCGGCGATTTCATTTGTTTGTAAAAAGGCTGTTGAATGGTTTTTTACTCGCCGTGGGACCCAGGACCGCCTCTTCCCTCTCACAAGTCTGCCAGGGGTGTCCATGGCCTCTCCTTTCTCCCTCCACGGCTGGTGGGCTCAAACCCCTGGCCTTGTGGTTAGTCTACCCTGCAGCACCCCCAGGCTCCTCAGCCCTGCCCCACGAGTCCCCCGATCAGGCGCTATGGTGACCAGACGGGGTCGGAGCCGGTGGGCTGATTTGGGAGCCTGTTCATGCCTGTTCGTGGTGGGGGAAGGAAATGGGGAGGGGGTATCCTAGGACCCCGGGGCCTCTCTTGCTTTGCCCCACCCCTACCTGGGAGGAGGGCTTGTTGGTTAGGGTTTTCCAAGTGGGAGAACTGAGACCCAGGTTCCAGAAAGGGGACACATGACCTGACGGCCACATGGAGCTGGCTGTCTCCCGGGTGGGGATGGGTGCGGAACTTCCTGTAGCGCCTCACCTGTCTGAGGTGTCCCCACCCACCCACCCACGCCCGGTATTTTTATTCCCAGAAACTCACAGCCCTGCTATTTCCCTGTCAAGGTCTCCTGGCCTCCTTATCTGGCAAGATCTTATCTGCTGCCACTGCTGGTCTCTGGAGCTGGCTCCTGGAGGTACCAGGCCCCTGGATCCTGGATCAGCCTAGGGGAGGGGAAGAGGAAGACCATTGTCCCTTCTTGTTCCAATTGTCCGCTGCCAAGCGTGCAGGGGGAGGGAGCTCTCTGTGCGTGAGAGGAGAGAGTTTGACTTAAGGTTCTGAGCTTCCCAGCAGCCAGGGGAAAAGGGAAAGCAGATGGTGTGGAGACAGAGAAGTCAAGGGTGCTACCCAGAATCCCTCTGATAAGCCCTTGCCACCACCTCAAAGGCTGGGAGCCCCCCTCTTAACATTGGGAGAGGCTGGACAGAAGTCAGATTCCAGGACGCGGTGTGTGTGTGCGCCTGTGTGCAAATGGGTCATCCATCCATCCATTCGTCCGGCTGGCCGTCCATCCATCCATCCACCCATGCAGGAGGTGTCTGCTCACTGAGCACCTCCTGGGTGCCAGGCCTCTGACCCATGCAGCCAGTCCTGACCGCTGCCCTCAGGATCTTACCCCCCAGGAAGAAACCCTCCAAAACCCCCCGCTCAAATAAAGCAGAGCGAGACCAGTCCAGTCTGGGCTGACACTGAGCCCTGTGGGGGCAGCCAGACAAGGGGGCTGGGGAGAGGGACCAGGGAAAAGGGGGCAGGGAAGGGGGGAAGGGTACAGGGCCAGCCTGAGAGCATCCCTGGGCTGTGGGGACCCCACAGCAGGGGGCCCAGGTGAAGGCTCTTGGTGCAGACTGTTGGGGGCCAGTCCTGGCTGCAGGACTTCTAGCCAGAGATGTGTCTCTCCATGCCCCTGTCTCCTTATGTGTCAGCATGGGCCTGCTGGGACAGGTCCTGGGAGAGGCTGTGCCCAGAAACTGTGAACGCTGCTCTTTCTGGGACAACGGGGTCCCCCTCTTCCTGCCTGCTCCCCTGAACCACCAAGAGCACTTGTTAGGGACAGGAGTGGAAGAAGAGAATAGGGGGTGGGCAGTGTGGGGCCTGGCAGGGGCGCAACGAGGATAGGCAGAGGAGTCCCCTCACTGACAGGGACTCCAAGAGTCAGGGTGCCCTGGGGCCAGGTAACGTCAGAAGACATGGTCCTTCCTCCTCCTCCTTCTTCTATCTCCCACCTTGTTCCAGTGGGAAAGAGACAGGAAATCAGCCTTTTCCAATGGGAATTTCAATTCAGAAGGTGGGTTTTGCAGCAGGAAACGTTGGCAAGAGT